>JAUTDX010000419.1:0-90000 GCA_030844895.1 Ambrosia x helenae
TACAAATTACAAGCTTCTACATTACAAAATCTATAAGTTTTTATACATGGTGAATTGGTGACACAATATTCATGGTCCAGCATTTATTATAACATTCTTTTTTTTTTTTTGGTTAAACCTATGTAACATATTAAGTAGTTACGAAATTAAAAAGATACAAAATACATTAGGAATGTCAGTCCAACTCCAAAAAATGTATGGCTTCCAATTTTATTGCATAATCTACCATGGAATTTTGTGAAAGAAAAACCTTTAAATATACTAACTCACAAGAATACTTAAAAGTTAAAACCCTTAAATATACTTACTCACAAGAATAGTTTTTTCATTAGTCATGATATACACAAAAAAAAATCATTGTTTGCTTATAAGTTATGTATTTAAATATTCTAATTGCACAAATTTGACCAACATTTTAGAAAACAAAGAAAAAATATATATATACTGACTACGTGAATAGTATAATTTCATGATTGTAGTCTGTAGAGGTAAAAAATTGTTTAGCATGTATTATATATATAAAAAATGATTATATATACATGGACCATGGTTATTTTCACTTATATAGAATACAAAATATATAAAGCTTCTTTCTTTCTGTATGTGATTCTTTTGCATGAAAGTAAGGGGAAGCTAGTCTTGGATCTATAACCAAATAATTAATTATTGTCTTTAATGGAATCTTTGCTTTGTTGCTCACAAACACATATACATACAGACACCATGAATCTATCTTTGATTCATGATTTGAAATTTTTATGATTTTGAGGGATCCAAGGGTTGATGGTACTAAAGCTAAAATGTGGGGTGGTATGTAATGTAGAATGCTAGGGTAGCATAGAAGACCAGTCAAAAAGAGGATGAAAAAATAAAGTAGAATGGAGAATGTTTGATCAGATCTTAGATATGCTTGTGATGCTGCTTTCAATGATTATTTGGTCATTGTTTGTCAGCAATGAGATAAAAAGAAACAAAGTGTGTATGAGAGAGAGTTTTGTAGCTTTTTCTATCATGTGCTTCCCATGCCCCAATAAAAAACTTCAACTCTACATGTCAATTGAATTGATTTGTGTGAACAAAATATCATATAGATGAGAAAGAATCATTGGCAAAGTATATATTTGATAGTTAGAATATAATATAATCTTGTAAATCAAAATAAATGAGCATAAGTTAGACAAAGAAATTTAGAGAATGTTTGTTGTAAAAGGTTAAACTCACAAGTGAGTTCGGATATACTGGCACACTTTGTATATCGTGTATTTATCGCATTTGCATCATACGACGTATTATACAATACTATGTTTTTACATTACAAGTTTACAATGCAAATACGACAAAGATATGACATATAAAGTGAGACAGCATATTTCAACTCGTTTTTCAATATTTGCGGTCATTTTAATATATAAAACAATATTATCGTTTTGCCTTTTCCGTTTATAAAACATCTAAAATAATCTTCAATAACGATGATACTAAAAGATATTTTGTATAAAAATAAAAAGCATTAGTAGTTTGCATACGTAATGAACCAACATGCAGCTTAAGCTTGAAAACGAAGAAAGGACAAAACATAGAGCTATATGCTTCATCATATGAACAAGCAAGCATCAAAACTTGTTGTTGTACCATGTTTAATAAAAAAGTGTATCAACCACAACCATCAAGCATACTGTATATTAAAATGCTACATGGGTTCAGTTGACCAATATGGGCAGCCTAACATTTGGGCTTAGAAATTGGCCCATGTCAGACCCAATGAAGCACGCCAATGCAATGATTATGAGCTTGCATGAATTAAAGGTTTTCTTGTATATTTTTAGAAGATAACAAACACTTTAAGATTATAGTAGTGTGACACTAACTAAATTTTAACAACAATTCATATATGTTCTAGGATAAATTTACCAAATCCGCGTTTTGCAGGATTTGAACTCCCCTGAGAGGTAGATGAAGTTGAAACATGTTTTTTTTCTTTTTTTACAAGTAGTGTCAACGGGTCTAGTTGGCTCAAACACGCTCGCTTTTCTGTCCAAATTTCTATAAGAAAATAATGTATTCATTTAATGTTATTTCAAATAGAGTATTATACAATTATAAATTAACATGTGAATAAAATGATTATTCCTTAGCTTAAAATTATAACATTGGCGACTTTCAACTCTTTTGACTCATTTAACATTTTTAACTGGTTTCTTTCGTAGATCATTACCCTTTAGGTTAGACATTTATATTAATGACTATAGGGAGTGGAGGGGCGGGAAAGAGGGGGTGAAGCGCCATGTGGCACTTGTGGGACCCATGGGGGGGGATTGTGGGGAGTGGAAAGGGGGGACGGAATAATATATATTGTGTTAAAGTTAAATAAATAAAAAAAGAAAAAAAATTGGCCAATAAAACTCCTCCACGTGGCTTCCCCCTTCCCCCACGCCAAGCTCTCCCTGTCACCCCTCCTCTCCCGCCCCCTCCTCCACGCCGCCTAGGGTGGTGTTCCCGCCTCCACGTCACCTCCCCGCCCCCTTTTACCGCCCCCACTCCCTCCACTCTAAAGATTGGACCAACTAGCTTTGGCCCAACTCATCTAATCTTAAATCATTAGACGGGCATAAGGATTTTGGTTTGGTGGGTTGTATTTTGCATAATATTACTAGCGCGGTTTGACTTGTTTGTTATTAGTTTAGTATATACTTATTTTATTTCATTTATGAATATGTTTAATAAAATATGTTATATTTATAGAAATAATAGATTGGATTAGGCTCACTAGCTAAATTAAACTTGGTATATAAATCTTTGCCTAGATAAGCTTTTAGTGAGTTGATCTTGGGTAGCTCATGAGCGACCAGACTCATTTTCATCTCTAAACAAAAGAGAGAGAGAGAGAGAGAGAGAGAGAGATCCAATTACGAAAACGAGGGTGCCTAAATTTGCAAGTCCATAAAATACACCTTATAGGATAGACAATTTTTCTTTTATGTATATAACTATACATGTGGGTCCTTCCTTGGGAGCCCTTACTCGGTAAATTATTAGCAAGCTGATCCTCGAGTATCTTATGAGCTACCAGCCTCATCTACATCTTTAAACCACAAGTCAGAGAGAAAGAGACCAGTTACATTAGAGGAGAGTGCCTAAATTTATAAGTCCGTACACAAATACATCTTGCAAAATGAAAATTTATTCTTTTTCATGTAAAAGATTATGTAATTGGGTCCTTCCCAAACCTCATCATAGAATGTGTTGCAAACTTGGGACCCCTGAATCAATGAGCTTTTAGCGAACTAGTCTAAAGTAGATTATGAGCAACCAAACTCGTTTACCTCTTTAAACAGAGAGTCAAAGAGGACACCAAGTTACACAAGAGTAGAGCATCAAAATATATAAGTCCATACACGAATACATCTCAAACAATGACAATTTATCCTTTTGGTGTTATATTTATGTAGTTGGGTCCTTCCCAAACCCCATCATAGCATGTGTTGCAAACATTGAACCCCTTTTGGTCATTTCCACAAGTTTCCCAACCAATGGCACCTTCGAAGTCTCTGTGTTCCATAATGGCTTCTTGTCCCAACTGTCCAAATTTATTTAATTAAGAGAAAGAAAACTATAAGATATATATAACTTAGGGCATAATGTATCAATAAAAAAGTATTAGATACAAGCTATATAGTATGGATAAATTGTATACCAATCTTCATGGCGAATGACCTTCCCATTTTCTACATAGAGTTTGATGAGTGATATCATATCAATATTCCTTCCCATGAACTTGTAGTATTGTTTGTTGTCAATGAGTATCTATTTGAATGTAAAACGTTAGTTAGAATCAATGTTTTCAGAACCGGACCGGACGTCAAACACTGGTTAGAATTCAATAATATCTTTGTCAAACATGCATGGAAAGTAAGATAGTCAAATGAAGCTCGTGAAATGCCAAACAACCAAATTAAAAAAAAAAAGATAAGATGTCAATAAAAAATAAGATTACACAAAACAAAATGTAGAAATGTTTGATACCTCTCTTGTTCCATTAGGAAGAACATTTTCTTCCAATGTGTACTCTACAATTTTTGATTCCTTAAAAACCTTTGAGAGAGAATAAAAGGCTGACTTGATTTGTTTTACCCTGAAATTAAAAAGTGGTGTAACCATAGTGGTCTTTAACGAAAAGTTATATAGATAAAAATATATATATTGTTAAATGTTGCTTACCCATGAGCGCACATAAGTGGATCTTCAAATGATGCATTAGGAGCATAGATTTCAAAATCTTGAGGTGAGGCACGCGATCCATATCTTAAATAAGTGACATCAAAATATGAATTGAATTCACACATGACTATCATGTAATATACTTCCATTATATTTACTAGGTATAATTTTAAACCAAACATGAACAGTAATCCTATTCATAAATAGTGTCAGCCATTTTTTTTTGGTTTTCACATAATAATTTAATGATAAATACATTATGTTTCATATTACAATACAAGAGTGTTTGGTGGTTTAGTGTTATGATGCTCACTTCTCTAAAGAGGAGTTTGTGAGTTTGATTCTTGGCAGCCATTTTTTTTTGGTTTTCACATAGTAATTTAATAATAAATACATTATGTTTCATATTTCAACACAAGAGTGTTTGGTGGTTTAGTGATATGATGTTCACTTGTTACTTGTAAGTTGAAACATAACTTCTATTATAGATGGTGGTAGATTCAGAAAACTTTTCCACGAGGGTGAAAAATTTTAAGGATCGTTTGTCTATCACTATATAATATTTTTTTTTTCAATTCTATTTAGGTCAAACATTTTTTTCATTTCCGATTGAAATTTTGAACATCCATATATCAATCAAAAACTTGAAATTTTGGTAAATCTCAGTCTCTAATCAGATAAACCAAAACAAACCAATAAATGGTTATGAAATCGAAATAACATATCTGAGTTGGAACCTACGCCCTTCCACCCTCCTCATACCCTATCAGTAGCTTTGCTATATGTGAGATTTTCTAGGTATGGTGGGTATCGTTGTTGTTGTTGTTCAACCCAAATTCCTCAACCCTTTTATCAACCCATCTAAATTTCTTATGTTCTTATAAATGTTATATAAATATGTTATATAATTTAGGAATGTTTATTATACTAAAAAAATTATAATAACATATAAAAAATAAAATGTATACGTATAATAATCATGAACCCTTTATTGCTTTGAAATTTTTAGACACACTAACATACATATATGAAAAACGAACAAAAAAACAAAACAGTTCAAGTCGTCAAACTATCAAACTAGACCATTAAACCTATAAAACTGACCCGACCCACCAACCCAACCCCGTCGGTTAAGTTAATCACTTTCTAACAGGGGTGGACCTAGCATGATGCTAGGGGTCGCACGCGTAGTGGAAAAATTTTTTCTTTTACAATATTTCGAAAACGTTACTACTAAAATGAAATTTACGTTGGTACTAAATTTTAATAAGCGTTACTGTTAAATGAAATTATACGTTACCACGTTTCGTCACTCTGAAAAATATTTATCGAACTCGAATATTAATAACCCAAGAAAAATTAACTAATATAAAAAGCCCAAAACTCTAATAATCCAAGTCCAACAACTCAACAAGCACATCCCCACTTTCATCTTCTTTGTTCACAGACAAAAAAAAAAAAAAAAAAAAAAAAGACGAACTCCATTTGTTACTGCAGCCATTCAGCCAATCAACCACAAACCAAACCCTACGGTCTACGTAGCCAGCAGCCAGCCAACCCTCATCCGTCCTCCACCATCTCACACGCCAGTCCTCCGCCCTGCGCCCTAGCCCCTGTGAGTTTTTTTTTAGTTTAATGGAATTGCTTTAATATTTGCAAATGATGTAGAATTGTAGCTACCGTTGTGTTGTTTGTTGGAATTGAATGGTTGATTGATTATTTGTTGAGGCTTTTTAAGAGAAGTATGAAATTTATAAATAATTTGTGGAGGCTTTTGTTTATTGAATTGCTTATGTGTTTTGGGAATTAACTTGATTGTTGAATGTAAAGTATGTTTGGAACTTGGTAACTTACCAAGTCTATGTGTTTTAGGAATTTAGTAATTATAAATTGGGTTTTGGATGTTAAAATTGATTATATTGTTTTTTATTAGTTGTCCAGTAAATGCATATGACTATATGAGTATGTTGTGGGTAAATCTTTGTTTTTATTAGCTGGTTATAATGTTTAGAATATATGCATACCAACTGTTTGATGAAATGTTCGTCTTAGTTTTCCACTTTTCTCCTCTAATTTTAATCATAGTTTGTCTAAGTACCTTGGGTGCAAGTTTTCTTGATTGTCTGTAGGTTGAGTTAGACATGGTGAAGATTCATGCTCACAAAGGATAAAAAGACATGTTGGAATTGTTGAATGCACTTCAGGTTTGAAAACCCTCTGAAAGCTTTACATATACTATCTTTTTTGCTTCTATTTTGGTATTTTTTTCTCCACATTTTAGTTTGGCTGATTTGGCATTTACATTTATAAAAGACTGTGACATAGTTTGGCTAGTATAAGTTAATTCTACCATGGTGTATAACTTGTCAATTTGGGAATGAAATAACCAACAAAATATATTCTGTTTGATTGATTCAGTAATGCACTCCAACTGTTTGATAAAATACTTAAGTGAATTGTATGTTGTACAACCTTAAAAGCTTGTTGTACAACATTCTACTGCACAAATAAGGGCAGTGTACATGAGGCGCGCACCTCAGGCCAATTTTTACCACGAAGAGCTCCTCAGCTACGGTTCATGTACGTCGTGCGCCTCAGGTCACATAAGGCGATGAGGCGCGGTTGGTTGAACTTGAAAATTCACTCATTGAAATTGAATAAGTAAACAATTAAATTGGATTCGAGGCACGTTTTTTTTAAAACAAAGATTATATGAAACAACTGCGGTAAAAAAAAAAAAATTTGAACGTTACTCTTAAAAAAAATTCCTAGATCCGCCACTGCTTTCTAATACCGTAATTAGCAGCTCGGTCAAAAACTTCATTAAAACCGGCCAAACCAGACCATTAAAACAACAAAATCAAGAAAATTATGAGAACAAAACTATTCAAAAACATAATAAAAACTCACATATTAAGGATATGTGGAAGAATATCATCCGAAACCTTCTTCGATTGATTATTATCACATGTTTCCTTCTGTTGATCCTTTTTCGGTTCGTTATTATCTACACAAACACATCAAACTTAAATTCAATCAGTACAAAATACGATCATAATAAGAATTTAATTAAGGAAAGAATTGCACCTTTGGAGTATGTTTCCATGGTGGATCTGGTTAAATTGTTGGTTGAAAAAGATGATGAGTGAGGGATTGAGAACAGAGGACGATGATGAAGGAGAGTAGAAGCTGAACGTAAAGGATTCATGAGATGATATAATGCTTCGAGTTTTGACCCGTTTGTTATTATTATTCGGGTCAACTACCGACCCGATTGTGTGGTGGAAAGCTCTCCACGACTACCGCTAAACTAAATTGAATATTCAAATGAAGTGATGGTCTTACTTTTAATTTTTTATATAGCTTTCGGATATTGGAACAAACTCCCCGTGTAATTGCATATTTGCATACTCATGCCCCCTATACGTCGCATATAGAGTTATACGCAGCGTATAGGAAGTTGCACAAACTTTCACGCAATCCTCTATACGCTATGTGACCTATACATGACGTTAAAGTCCCTGACATGTCTCTGACTGATGATCATTAATGACGCGTGAAAGTTTGTGTAACCCTCTATACGCCGCGTATAATCCAATACGCAGCGTATAAGGGGTGTGCAAATAATTTGGAGGGTGTGTAAATGTTGTCACCCGTTTTATATGGCCATTTTCATGTGAATCTTAATTACCTTTTCTATTATTACTTTTATATATTAACGATTTTCAATCATGGTCTACTTCTATTAACCATTTATATATGCACCTTACAGAAAAAAACCATCCATCTTTTGAATCTTTCTTAGTATTTTGAATTGTTGTTAGTAATTTGTTTATTATTATTGTGTTTTTAGATACACTAGATTAAGTGAGAGTTTGCACATTTGAGAACCCATAAGATCCGGGTTTGATATGGCTCATCTATGACTAGGGCCGTAAGGCGGTTCTAAGTGTGAAATAGTGAGACCTTTCATGATTCCAAAAAATCTCAGTCACCTCTCCACAAAGAGGCATAGAGACTCGAGACCGAACCCCGCCGTCCCAAGAAATTCCTTCGTTAATCATTATTCTTTTAGTGTGGATATTTTATTTACACTCCATGCATTTTAATAAACATATCTGTTTTTTTTTTCCTTTAACCAGTTTAGTTTTCTATCCCTAAATTGCAATAAAATTTTAATACAAGTCCTAAACTTCAATTAGATGTTTTTTATCCTATTTTACAACTATACCGAATTTCAGTATTGTATTGATAACGCCACATCACACGGGGCAAATATACTAAGCTATAAACTTTTCTACAATTTCTTTCTTATTTTTTTTTTCATCCTTCCTTTTTTAGCATGTTATTAGAAAACTCATGGCTCTGTCTTATTAACCAATAAGATTAGACAAAAAGGTAACATGCAACGTTTACCGTTATGTTATCCCCTCAAAGGTTATATCAATATTAATTAGTTATCAGTTAAGCCGGTTATTTAGAAAATTTAATCCTTTACTACACCTTGATACCGTCAGACTACAATAATCACTTTGATGACACTAAGTTCTTTAAAATCATTGCATTCACTTCCAACCAATAAAAACATTAGCAACTAGCAAGTTCCATCCAAAGTAAACCATATGATTCCTAGCTTTCGTTGTATGAGTGCATGCATGTGAGACAACTACGGTTAGGGATGGTAAAAGAACCTGAATCTAATGAGAACACCAGAAATATCCGAGACATAATACGATACATTGTATAATATAATCTTAAAAACTATAACAAATAGTGTTAAGTGCAATGTAACTTTCATAAATGTGATACAAACTATATCATTGAAAATCTGTTATAGCAACAAAATATTTAGTACAACACACAAAAACACAAAACTCATCTTCTTTATAATCTATACAAAAGAGCAAAACAAGTTTATAAAGGGTATATGTATGGTTGCATATATAAATACCCTTTTTGTCACCCTGCTGCTGGTGCAGATGCTTCATTTTAAGTCTTACCCTCAAAAAACTCACCAAGCATCCGATCAAGATCCTCTGCGGTATACCTTATGTACTTGTGAGGATTCTTCCCATTTTCCACAAGAACCCTGAACCAAATAATGATAATAATGTTAGCATTCTAATCAAATTAAATATATGCTCGCTCATGTGTGTGAGAGTTTCACTACATAACATATGAGAACCAATCCGGAACATATGCTCGCTCATGGGATTCTAACATGACTATTAAAACATATGATGATTACATATACCCTTTTCGTTAAATGTTATTAATAACAAATAAATGATTTGTAATGGTTCTCGCATTATTTGTGATTCTGCATTGGGATATTGGAGTTTATTAATCCGAACTTTGACAAATTGGCCAATATTAATCCCAACTTTAAAAATTGTCTGTGCCAGTCTCAACTTGTAAAATATTTTCCTTTACTGGTCCTTTACTAATGGTGATCTTGATCAGTTGACCAGCAACAAAATGGAGCTCATTCTGTTGAAAAACAGACGATCAAGACCACCATTTGTAAAGGACCAGTGGAGGAAAATATTTTACAAGTTGGGACCGGCACAGGCAATTTTTAAAGTTAGGATTAACATTGGCCAATTTGTCAAAGTTCAGATTAATAAAATCCAATATCCCTTCTGCATTTGAATGCAGAACCAATATTAAGTAGAGATCTGTGAGAACCGCAGAATACACTTACATATAGTGTTTGACTAATATATAATGGGAGTTAAAAAGAGAGTGGAGTAAACAGTTGCATAACCGCCTTATATATCATATTCAAAGTAATAGGTACAATTGTCTATGCGGTTCAGTTTCATACTTTAAATGGCTTTGTATTGAACATCCAACGGGCACTTTCAATACAGAACCAACTGAGTAAAGAACCGCATAATGCAATTGTACGCTTGGTTTAAAAAAGCGCGCCTCACACAAAAGCAACGAGGTCTAAGCGCATCGCGCAAAGGGCAAAAAACGTGGGATTTTCGTACCCGAAGTGCACACTAATTATATAACTTTTTTTTATATATCCCATGAGATTTTTAGCTTCATTTACCCAAAATATAAATAAGTTTTTATGTGATTTTACCTATATGTACAAGCCAAAAACACCAAAGTACAACATTTTTATGCATAAAAAATACCCAGTGTACGTGAGGCGCGCGCCTCAGGGTGAAAAGCGACTGAAATTTGACAAAAAAGCGCCTGAGGCGCGCGCCTTTGGGAAATTGGGTAGGCGCAAAGCCCTGACTCCCTGAGGCGCCCTACGCTGCGCCTTGTCCCTAGGCGCGCCTTAGGCGCGCTTTTTAAAACCCAGATTGTACGTAGTACTTGACATATATAATGGGAGTTGGAAAGAACGAGACGTAAAGCAACAAGTATATGAGATTCTAGTAATTATTTCCTTAATGGGAGTTATATGATTAAAGTTTATCGAAATTAGAATATACCCAAAACGCTTAATGAAGGATCTGTATGCAGGCAACAAGACTTCAGCAACTGCAAGTCTTAATGATTCTCTAAGCTCTGAATCGGGAAACAGTCCACTGAGATTGCCTCTGATGAAGTTCCTCGAATTGAAGATTAAAGATCTTTAATCTGAATAAAACATTATCATCAAAAACAGATTAATCTTTTGATATTCTTTATTTAAAAGTTATAAATTTTAATTATAAATCGAATATCAAACGCGTTGTAATGAAGAAACCGAACCTGTCTTTTATAAGAGCTCGTGAAGCCCCGCTACTGTTTCCACCGTCACCTCCTGATGAAGTCAAACCTTGAACCGAAAGACTTTGTAGAATCTGTTAAAGATATAAGATAACCAATTTATTTAAAAAAAAAATTAACAATGACGCCATCTTAAAGATGGTAATTTTGACCTGTATACTTATAAATGGGTCAGTTTAGGTTGTGTTTTATTTCAAATGGGTCAAACAAGTAAAATATAATAAAACAATGGCATAAAAGAAATGAGTCAAATAGGATGCAAAATGATAAAACCATAACTGTAACCACTTATTTTTAATACATACCTTGGCCCATGCGATTCTTTTATATTGATTCGCATATTGTTGTACGGTTCTTCTGTGTCTTTGCACCCAATCATCCCCTAACAAATCCTTTGCTTCAGATCTAACAAAAATAATAATATATTTTCAAATTAGTAACAAGATATTAATCACCAATATTACCAAACTCAATAAGTTTATGCTTTATATACGAAACCTGCGCACGGATCGAACCATATAGTGAATATTATTCATTAAGAACAAGTTGGTCAATGCAGGATCCTTGTACTGCTTTGACTTTCCTTCCAGATTGATTTGAAGGGCCTGCATTATTCGCATTGTTACAGACGCCAGCTCAGCGTTCGAATCATTTGAGTTTTCAAACTCGTGGAATAGTTGCTTCAGTGTTGATTGATAGCTGTAAAAGCACATTTGGTTGCAAATATTCATAAGAGTTTTATGTATACATATGCCTGTGTCTATGTACAATGTATACTTACTCGAATAAAAACTTCACGTAGTTAATAACATAGCTTGTAAGAGGATGAACAGTTCCATCTGCAACAGCCGTTCTTGTTGCGTCTTTTTCAACTGCTTCCTCAAAATCTCCAAATGTGTCTTTTGCTGTCTGGGCAAGTCTTCTAGTCAAACCTACTGCTGCTTCTCTAATTTCTTTGCAAGCTTTACCGCTGAAAAGTGTTTCAATCTGCAAATAATCCACTCTCACATATAAGACTCTATTTTAAAATTTAATATAATGAAGAGAAAGGTAAGCAGTCGCTGCACATACTTTATATTAAAAAAAAGCTGTAGACTTGGGCTTATCTGAGACGCTTTTTGTCCAGTATTTTCATTTTTACAATAATAAGTGCGTCAAGTTGACTTATATCATTCCGACCAATGTAATTTTTATTACAAATTCTAGGAGGTCTAATGCTCTAAATATTCATATGCCACGTTCAACCCGTTTGACCAGAGGCGAAGGATATTTGGGCCAGGGGTGCCCCCCCCCCCTGTTTTTTGGCGCAATAGTGGAAATTTACGATTTTCGTAGGTAAATTTAGTCTGGGTTGAGTCCGGCTCCTGCCGATTTTCCACTACCGATCGAAAAAAATTGAGTCCGGCCCCCACCGATTCCAAAACCAAGCTTCGCCACTGCGTTTGACCCCTTTCCCTTTTAGTTATCTTTTTGAGTTTACTAGTTTATAACCTACATTTTGCAATTCACAATATTTTTTTATAACTTAATGTGATCATCAACTACATTTTCGGTATGTGTGTCGTTAAGACTATAAAACACACATACTCACAAACACACGCACACATACCTCGGAGTGAAGCTCGCGCATAATCTCATACATGTCAAGAAGCACAAATAATTTCTCAGGTGATCTTTTGCTTTTGGCAATTGCATCTCCAAAACTAAGTAACATTGCAACGCTGCCTTTAGTGACATCAGCAAAACACTGGTCCTTAAGAGAATCAATGCCTTCAAACATTTGATCACAAACTTTTCTTTCAGCAGCAAATAATAATTTTACCTGTTTGACATGATTAACCGCTTCCTCAAGTATAATTCAACAAACATTAAAACGTTGACTGATTGTCAAATACTTAAAATACTCAATCAATGAATAAAACTAGAAAAAGGAACTAATCAATATCATTAGTCTTATATTCAATGATCGTAATGGTATATAACTACTTTTAAGATAAGAATCTTCACTAGAAATGAAAATTTCATGGGAAAAAGGAGAATTTGTAACATATTATTTTAAGGGGTATTGGATTTTAATAATCCAAACTTTCACTTATTGGCCGACAATAATCTGTGCTTCAAAAATTTCCAACAACGATCCCAACTTTCAACGTATTTACCGACAATGAACTTTTATTAACTGAGAACTAACTCAGTTAGTGGATGATGACGTGGATGCTGACGTGGCATGCTCACGCTGACGTGGATGATGACGTGGCTGTCATGTCAGCGTCCACATCATCCATGCCAATGTTGGCATGCCACGTCAGCGTCCACGTCATCATCCACTAACTAAGTTAGTTCTCAGTTAACAAAGGTTTATTGTCTGCCAATATGTTGAAAGTTGGGATCGTTGTTGGGAATTTTTAAAGTACAGATTATTGCCGGCCAATGGATGAAAGTTTGGATTATTAAAATCCAATACCCCTTATTTTAATAACTTACTGCAATTCGCATAAAATGAATCCAAGTTCCAATCTTGAGTTCCAAAACCTCCCATTGTATCTTTTGGACATCATCTTTACTAAGCTTTTCGACTCCTAATTGGTGAAGGCTTTCTTGCAGGACTTGAGAACGGGTATCCCTAAACAAAATGAACATGGTGCTCATATGTCACTTCAAAATCCGACATTTTTTTAAATAGATTGAAAATTTCATGGGAAATCTTTTGTATTTATAGATTATAGTAGA
The DNA here is from genome assembly GCA_030844895.1 of Ambrosia x helenae. Taxonomy (NCBI): domain Eukaryota; kingdom Viridiplantae; phylum Streptophyta; class Magnoliopsida; order Asterales; family Asteraceae; genus Ambrosia; species Ambrosia x helenae. The sequence continues at coordinate 13,684 of JAUTDX010000419.1, forward strand.
TTTTTTGGATAATGAAAAAGTGTTTGCGTCAACGCCTATCTGTTACCACTCGTACAAAAAGGTTACTCGTTTCGACCTGATACTGTTTTGAACAATTACCCAACCTATCAGTGACGAAGCTTGAGCGAAAATCTCGGGGGTCAGAAGTCACCAGTTACGGGGGGCGAAACCGTATATACCAAAAAAAATTCTATACGGATACTATATAATCGTTGTCACCTCTAGCAATAACCATCCAGTCATTCCATAAAAGATATTTTTTTTAGTCATAAAGTGTTTCAACCTGACCCGACCCGACCCATTTCAACTTGTAGACAAAAAATCCTCATTGTGACCCAAACCCATTTGACGTGTTACCCAAACTACTTGACCCACCTATTTTAATACATTCTACATACAACTATTCAAAAAACAGTATCAATAAAGGTGGTTCTTTAACTTCTTTTTACCTGTAAATAATCAAACACTGCTGCGTGTGACCAGCATGCACCATATGTTGAGCTAAATCATGAAGCAAGGGGAGAACTCTAGGTGGTATGAGAACCGGAGGATTATAAACAGCATTTTCTGCAGTGGCAACCGTACGGCTATTAGAAGGGTTCTTGCCACTTGGGTCAGGTGATCCAGACGATGGCCTTAGAGAATTAGGTAGGCACTCATATAGCCGATCGGGTTCCACGGGTTTGCTGAAAAAATTCATTTTATGATAGTTAAATTTTTGATGCTATAGAAAAAACATTTGGACAAAAAGTGTCACAGGTCAACCTGGCCCAACCAGTTTCAAATAGTGGAACGAACCTGTATGAGGATAAGAGCTGTTTAAATTCATTTTCCAGTTTGGAGATAGCCTTGGAAAGCAAACTGTTTGCATGGTTGAGCACCCCATCACTGCTTTTAAAGCTTTTGTTGCTGGTAAAAAACTGAATATTGCTTCTTAGTCGCTCAATAGCTTCAAGATAGCCTTCAAGATTATCGCGTGGCCCTTTAAGTATTTTAGCCTCAGCCTACAAGTTAGAAACACAAACACTCCAAGCATTCCATAAAATAAAATAAACTATAGGTGGAAAAATTGGTGGGTTAGACAGGTTGGGTAACAGATCAAAGTTGAGTTCGAGTCAAGTCAGTTTGGGCAGGCCGCAGGCACACCAAAACCTTTTTTGTCTATTTCTTTAATATTTAAGCCAATCGGAGATGACCATGAAAACTATATTACAAAAAATATTGATATAATTTCTTTTGAATAAAATGATATAGGACATTGTAAGCATTTAACTAGTAGGTGACTGTTGACGCGTGTAACATGTTTGATCTGTTACCAGCAAAATACAACCCAAATTGGCCCGTTTCCATACAAAAACCATAAGATCGAAAACCAACCTCACGAGAAAGATCGAATTTGTTCAATATAACATTAGCAGCCTTCAAAGTCTTATCAATGTTTTCATGAGCTCTACGTATACCATGTGTCCTTATCTACAATACATACATGATGCATAAAACTTGTGTGAAGTCTAGACCAAATGCATAACCACATTTACCAAAAAAAAAAATACCATAGCATTCTTATCAATTTCTTTTGTTGTAGATTTAACATGATTAAAAAAAAAAAAAGAACATATCACAAACGGGAATCGGCTAAGTGGCTATGTTTTGTTGTCACCACGGATTTAGGTGTTGAACTTCTACGACTCGGCTACCAAAACTCATGCATGCCATTGCATCAAGAAAACATAATATGTAGTTAATTTTGGACAACTCTTCTTTATGCTTGGTTCGGTTTCAAATTTCAACAGTTCGATTTTGGTTTAAAATAATCAAAGCCTTTACTGACAGTGTAACCTAAAACTCGACAAACGCGTATCATAAACACTCCTAGTCCCTAGATAATAGATCCAAGAACCGATCTCATTTCCGCTTATGTTATAAACCCTAATACAAACTATGCCATCAAAGTCATCTCATAAAGGGCAAATTGGTCATTTTCAAAACACCATTTTGAAAAAACTACATGTTCTTGTTCACACAAAACACATAAAGAAGTCTACACAACTAACACAGAGTAGATCAAGTTTCCAGCTTTTCCCCCTAAATTTCAAACCCAAATGTATTTCCTTACATTTTGATTACCGTAAACCAAAACCAAACCATAAACACCCCTAGATAATCGATCAAAGAACCGCTCTCATTCCAGTTACTTATAACTTATAGCCCTATTACCCCAATACAAACTCATCATCATCATCATCATACTCAGTTAATCCCACCAATAGCAAAGGCTAAGGTAGGGTCTGAGGAGGGTAAGATGTAGACAGCCTTACCTCTACCCTGTGGGAATAGAGAGGCTGCTTCCAATGAGACCCCCGGCTCGATAGTGGTTTTGTATCAAGCCTTGGACATAAGGCACATAACACTTAGCAACCGGGACAAACCCGATTGGTGCATGTACCCCCTTGTCTTTTGGCTATCAACGTCACCACCTGATGCATGATTAACCGTCCGTCATTTTTAACGTTATTTTCACGAAATTAGTAAAATAATGTTAAAATTAGTGCAACTTTACTTTTGCCCCCCGAAGGCCACACATATATACATTATATGTCCACAACCGTAAGCGGGGCTTTACCCCAATACAAACTATGTCATCAAAATTATCCCATAAAGGGCAAAAGGGTCATTTTCAAAACACCATTTTTAAAACACTAAATGTTCTTGTTCACACCAAAACACATAAAGAAGTACTCCGTATATAGAACAACTAACACACAAAGTTAGATCAAGCTTCCACCTTTTTCCTCTAAATCTCAAATCCAAACAAACCCATTTACATTTTCCATTAATTCACACAAATATACAAACTGGGCATCTAATAAAGTTACAAAAAGAAAATAAAAAATGTCAAGTTTCCACCTTTTTCCCCTAAATCTCAAATCCAAACAGACCCACTTACATTTTCCAACAATTCAAAGAAATACACAAACTGGGCATTTAGTAAAGTTAAAAAAAAAAAAAAAAAGATCAAAATCATTATAAAAATGTCAAGCTTCCACCTTTTCCTCCTAAATCTCAAATCCAAACAGACCCACTTACATTTTCCAACAATTCAAACAAATACACAAACTGGGCATTTAGTAAAGTTGCAAAAAAAAAAAAAAAAAGAGGATCAAAATCATTAAAGAAATGTCAAGCTTCCACCTTTTTCCCCTAAATCTCAAACCCAATACATTTCCTTACATTTTCCAACAATTCAAACAAATATACAAACTGGGCATTTAGTAAAGTTAGAAAAAAAAAAATCATTAAAAAAAATCTTTAAATATACCTGAGTTGGACGCATGGCTGATTCAAGGGCAGATAAACGGTGATCAAAGGAACCCAAAATAGAAACCATGTTATCAGTGATTGATTGAGTCTTGTACAGTGACTCTCTCATCATAGCTGCTTTATGGGTCAGATTATCCACCCCTGAGGCTTGAATTGGAACACCCATATCTGCAAATAGAGTTATGTTTTGGAGATTGAATTTTTTTTAGTTAAAGAATTGAAAGCGTATGTATGAGTGCATAGATAGCATGTAGAGGTGGTGGTATACTATCATGGCTGTCTGAATAATATTATTATTAATAGTAATAATAATAATAATGGGTGTTGTTGAGTTTGGTTCTTTCTTACGGAAAGTAAATTCTTTTTTTCTTTTTCTAGCTACAAATGGTCCATCATAATTTTATTTTTATTTTTTAATATATGTTTGGGTTATGAGTTTATTTTTATTTATTTATTATAAGTTTGGAGGTGCGTATATGATTTATTTTATTAAAATTTTACTAAGTTTTATAAAGTTAAACTTTACAACATGAAAGTTAAAAGAGGATCCAAAGAAAACTTAAAAAAAGAGTAGAAGACTTCATAAATAAGCAACTTATTACAACATGTAGCTTTTCATATATCACTCAATATTTTTAACCACTAATTTAAAATTACATAATATTTCTTTTTAGTTTTACTATTCTTTTTTTTTTTTTTGTGTCTGTGATTTTACCTTTTTAATTATTGTTATCTTGGTTGTTTAGTATTTGATCTTGAATAACATTGTTTGTATCACTCCAAGTCTGCTTCTTGTTTGGAAAGGGGTGTTAGACATGAGTAAAACCATCCAACCATTATGAATTTGTATCATTAGTTAATTGCAGTGGCGAAGCTTGACCTGAAACTTCGGGGGGTCGGAAGTTACCGGCAGGTCAGAAATCATTAGTTTCAGGGAGTCGAAAATCAATTTCGGGGGTCGAAACCGTATATACCAAAAAATTTCTATACGAATACTATATAATCGGAACTTCTGGGTGAAAATTCAGGGGGTTGGCCGCCCCTCCCAGCCCCTTAATAGATGCGCCAATGGTTCATTGTAAAGATTCAATGCTCTTCATCAACACACTAGCAAAAAATATAGAACTTGAACTTCAAGTTGAAACCCTAAATTATAAATGATTATCTATTGGATGAATTGTTTGTTATTTGTCATGTACATTTAAAGAGATGGTTGCATTTTAACTTGTAAATGTGCTCTACCTAAAAGAGCATTTGTAATGGTTAAACTCTTTTAACTTGTGTGATAATCAAGTTATGTACCTAAAAGATAAAAAGTATTGTCCCTACACGAAACAAATATGAATTATTCAATGGGATATTCATTTTATTTAAAAAATAACCAAATTCAATAGAATATTAATATATTGTTAAAAATGAACATAAGCACATGTTAATTAGATCATTTTTTAATTCCGGGTATATTTTTTCTCTTTAAGTTTATTAACTCAACCCCAGCTCAGTTGGAGAGAGGTGGGAAGGTTTACTTTATAGGGAGGTTCCCGTCCGAGAGAGGTACACGGTTCGAATCCTGGGGCCAGCAAAAATACACCCCTTGACGTTGAAATGGCTTATGCCCTCAGGGACGATGCGAAAGAGGGATTCGAAACGAGGTACCGAGGTGATGTCCTTAGCCAATCCAAAAAAAAAAACTTAAAAAGTCTAACATTTAATCACAACTCAGAGTTAAAATAAGTGTATGGCCATGATGTTTCAACGTATTTACAAGCAGCTACTCTTAATTTATATTTTGTAATAATAGTCATCTTACTAAAATAGCTTCTTGTGGACGTGATAATTCAAAGTAGTTACATTGATTACAACACATATGTCTAGGCACATTGGCTACAATTTTCATCTACCTTCATTCCTTCACTTGAACTCTTCGTTGTACTTGAACTGGTAATCAATTTTCGTCACCTCTATGGCGACTTCTTTCGAGTCCGTTGGGCATTCCTCCATGTTCGCCTTGGACATCTCCTCAAAGATCGCGCTCTTTGACTTGATGTCCAAAAACTTGTGATGAAGCATGGTGGATACTCTAATGTTTTCGCGAACGTTGAGTCACCCCAAGGTTAGGGCTAATTCCTCTTCTTTGGTCCATGGATTATCCATATCGGTGACGGTTTGTTGGTGTGGGGTCAGTTGTGGATACTCTAGTGTTTTCGCGAACGTTGAGCCACCCCAAGGTTAGGGCTAATTCCTCTTCTTCAGCCCATGGATTGTCCATATCGCTGATGTTTGTTGGTGTGGAGTATAGAATAAGATGTGGAGTAAAAGGTTGGGTTATATAGTGTAAAAACTAAATAGTTAAAAACCATCCACGTCGGACTAAACATTTGCCCCACGCTGGTGAATATTTTCACCACAATTTACTTTTAAAAATAATAATCAAGAACATTACAAGATAACGATGATAAAAATAAGCAAACTTTTTACTGTAATAACATGTAACTACCTTATAAAATCAATTCCGACCTAACAACATCAATCCCAAACTACATCCATTGTCATAGTCCTTTGTTTCAATACAAAATTTGAACATTGTTACATTACCGGTACCAAACCGATACCTAACGTTGATGTTTTCTACATATACCGAACTTTCCGAGTTTGAATTAAACACATGTTAAACCAAAAAGAAGTAAAAAAAAACAAACAAATAAATAAATCCAAACTCCATATAACAAAAGAAGGGCATTTTAGTAAGAAACCAACCAAGCTTCTTGAACAAGATTTGGATGGCAATATGCAGATATTCATTCTTCCTCTATAACCCTCCACTAACCCAACTACTACCCAAATACCCTCATAAACCCAACAAATTTACGCAATTGCCATCCACTTTCCTTAACCAACACCGTCTGGTTGCAACCGCCGTATCGCCGTCGTCAGCCATGGAAGCTCCTCCGGCAGGGTACAGAAGAAACGTGGGCATCTGCCTTATGAACTCCTCCAAGAAGGTTACTTTCTTATTCTATGTTTAAAATCTTGAATGCCCATATAAAGTTTGTTTAATTTGGTTATGATGTTGAACTGATTGGTGTTTGGATTGTTTGAAGATTTTTTCGGCTTCAAGGCTTGATATTCCTGACGCGTGGCAGATGCCTCAGGTGATTTTAGTATATTTGTATTTGGGGCTTTATTGGTTTGAAATGACATGTACAATAAATTGGTAGTGTTATAGATAAGTTTTGAACTTTTGATCATTAGCCCGTGTGCAGATATAATGTATGTATGTGTGAACCCTCGGCGGTGATTGTGTGGGTGGGTGTGTGTGTGTGTGGGGGGGGGGGGGTTGTGGGTAGTTTAAATTTTACTAATTTTGTGAAAATCACACTACAAACGGTGGGTTAATCATGCATCATGTGGCGTGGCGCTGATGGCCAAAAGACAGGGGGATACGTTTTGAAAATGGTTTTGGGATTAAAAGTGGTTATTAGAAATTCGAATAGAAATGGGCCGGGTATGAGACGGGTTTTGGAATCCTAATCTAATGCCCCGGTTATAAAGTCTTGTCCCATACCGGGTCACATACCCGTTGCGAGTATTAGGTATATCTATTTATGGTCTTATGTTGTTAAAAGGTACTCGTTTGGAAATCGAGATGGCCATTACACAAACCTGATCTTAAACTCAACTCAAAAATCTACTTGAAATATCAAATCCTCAACTGCACTTTTAACAATTCTATACATTTAATAAAATACTAATTTCGAGTATTACTTCTAAATGATATAATATATTAATATATTTCCGGTAATCAGGGGCTGGTGCTACCTAATACCATATCCATTCCAACCGTTTTAAAACTAATCCATACCCAGACCCGCCTCCCGTACAAAATACTTGTCTCAAATTTTTGGGTATGAGGTTTATCTGTCAGGTTTTGGTTCTTTTGCCATCCCTATTTTTACTTAATTCTCCAAACTTGTTTTATTTGACCTTCAAAATGATCAGAAAATGAGAGTCATAGTCATAATGTATGAGATTGAAGATATATCTTGAATAATTTGTGAAACAGGGTGGTGTTGATGAAGGTGAAGATCCAAGAGCTGCAGCTATTAGGGAATTGAAAGAAGAAACAGGTGTTACATCAGCAGAAATTCTTATGGAGGTTTGTATCCTAATATGTTAACTTTTAGTTGAATTAAAAAGTTTACAATGTTTAAGTTGTTTTGCTGACTGAATAATTCCGAAAGAGGAAACAGTCAAGGATCATTCTTACTACACTCATGACTCAAGTGAAATATTTGATGAACATATTTAAATCTAAAACGTTTTAAGTAAACAACTGCAAAGGAATCTTGCAGTCATATGAACTATTGACATCGTCTTTTTATCATAAGTTTGGAACGACGATACAAGACGTTAAGGCAATATTAAGGCAACTCTTCAACTTTTTTTTCATTAAGGCAACCCAACTATTGGAACTACTTTTTAGGTCACGTAAGCATATATATCTAAACTTCGTTTATTTAAATTCTGACAAAAAAAAAACTTGTTTAATGACATAACTCTATTGTTTTTGTTACAATTTGATAGTTTATACGTTTATATTCGTCATCTTGCTTGTTCGTTGCTGGATTTGGTATAAACGAAATCGTTAGCAACTTAGCATATATAGTTGGCCTATCAAGTAGTTTCATTCCCTGTTGTCAATGGCGAAGATAGCGTAAGCCATTACGTGCTTCATACCGGAGCGACCATATCTTGCAACCTGATAATTAGCTACTACATAGGGTGAAATGGTGAATATACAGGGATTTTAGGTTTTTTTAAAAATATAAATAGCGAAGATGCCCATTAGGGTTATAGATAGCTAGCCCCCACCCTTGTGGTGGAGTGGCATGGGAAATGATGGGTAGAGCCTAGCCTCCTTGAGGTGCCGGCCGCCAGGTTCAATCCTTGATCCCTCCGGGTTTTACTGTTTTTCCACTGTCGTGCCTTCGGGCGGGTGGGGGTCAGGTATTCCCCGGAACTGGTGGCTTGGTGGGTTCTGACTGCCTAGCGCTATCTGTGGGCGACACCTAAGACGTGTCTTCACCCAGGGGCGTATGGGGTGCTTTTGTAACCAATTGGTGAGTACCCCGGGTAGTCGGGACATCGTTTGTTGGCCGTTCAAAAGGGGTGGGGGGGGGGGGGGGGGTTATAGATAGCCTATTTAGATGAAATATACAACTTATTATGATAAAATATACCTATAAAATATTTTGAAAATTTTCTTCTAATGTATAGCTAAACATAAGAATAAGATAGTGCCTGTTGTTCCATCGCTATTGCTACGTAGCGTATAGGTAGCTTGTCACTATCGTCCGCTATTCGTTGTTGACAACTATGGTTTCATTGGTTTGTTGGCCTTATTGAAAAGAATTGAATTGTTTGGTATACACGTTATCCCTAAATGATAATATTACTTGCATGGCTCATTACATATAATTAACATAACCCAAATCAACTAATTCATAAGTAAAGGAGTCAAAATTGCCACCTTCGCTTTCTCAAACATTTTTCAATTACAATTCTTGGAACATTCATTATTTTGCAGGCTCCACACTGGTTGACCTATGATTTCCCTCCACATGTCAGGGAGAAGCTTAATCGTCGATGGGGTTCGGACTGGAAAGGTCAAGCACAAAAATGGTGAGTCAATCGCATTTGCACGCTTTCACTTTTAGATAACCATGGTTCGGTTTCTTATATAAAATTTTCTCATCACACAACAGGTTCTTGTTTAAGTTCACCGGAAAAGACGAAGAAATTAACCTCTTGGGTGATGGCACCGAGAAACCCGAATTTGGAGAGTGGTCTTGGATGTCACCGGAAGAAGTGATTGAGCGGGTGAGTAATTGAACGAGTCATTATCATTCTATTGTCATGTTTGGTTATATTGGTATTGCATGAATCATCAATGCATGTTTTATTAAATGGGTTGGCAGGTTGAACAGTGTAATTGAACGGGTTGGTGGGTTGAGTGGTTGACCTTTTTATTTAAACGGGTTAAACATGGCAACGTTAACTTGACCCATTATTAAACTCGTTGGCGACAATAACCCAAAACTTGATTATTTTCATGTCGTATACTTTTACCATTTTACCTGACTTATCACTTTTATGTGCAGGCTGTGGATTTCAAGAAACCGGTTTACAAAGAAGTCATCGATGCTTTCTCTCCTCATCTTCAGTAAAAACTTGTTGATCATGCATTTTTAATCCGATAAGGCACCAAGCTTCCACCTTTTTGTCGAAACAACTGAAATAAATTCGGTATGTGCATTTTGTGGTACTGGTAATGTTTGGATCAGCTCCATATATGTTCCAGTAACATATACTGTCACTGCTTTTATGAGGCAAATATAAGGGAGGTGTTTGGAGAGTTGTCATAATTTACATTCCAGTTTTAAATATCTATCCAGAAAAAGTGACCAACCCATGACTTGGTGATTTGGGTTCAAATCCTTGCAAATGCGATATTAACTTGTCATTAGGTGTAAAAAAATATATTGCTGTAAAAATATCCGCATAAAGTTGCCATTCTATGTCAACTAATCGGGTACCGCTCATGTAGACTATGTTGTAGTCGCAAGTTCACACAAACATGTTTAGCCTTGTATTTTTATATTACTACTATTAAATTACATAATTTGTTTACTACTATGAAAAATATAAGTTTGGATAGAGATTTTGCTGTTAAAAAAAAAGTTTAGACAGAGATGATATATTCAACATGGTCCGAGTTTATTAAATGACCATTGTGATCACAACATATCATCACCACATGATGCCACAACAATGAGGATATTACCAATGTACATAAATGAAGATATTACCAATGTACCTAACTTATAACATAAATCGGATTCAAATGGTAGTATACTTAGACGATGTCAGATTGACCATCTCTGTCGCTACGCATGAAAGGGTGGGAGTCTCCTACACATCAAAAGTGCCACAAGCGGCCCTCCGTCTCTCCTCCCATCATGTTTCTAGCCATAGAAATGGATTTTGCAGCCTCTTTATCCTCGCCATAACAGACTCGTGCATCCCCCCCCCCCTCTTTCAATCGACCACGAACGTCTTCCAACTCACTAACGCATGATCACATCATCTTAAAGTATGAAATATATATTTAAAGTTAAGGGACATCTAACTTGTAAAACACAATTATGAAAAGATTTCCTTCCTAAATATATATTTTTGATACAAAGAAATTGATTTAACTAACGTTAAGCCATACGTTATGCCTTTCATTCACCACTTGCTATCATCTTAGTGTCCCGTTAACACTTCCTCCACCATTCAACCTAGTTAAAAATATGTTTTTGTCAAATTTAATTTGAATACAACTCAGTTACCGGTTTTATGATTCTTCAAAATGTCGATCAAAGCAAAATTAAAGAAAATCAAAATTAAAACTAATAAAATAAAAAAATAATGAAATGACAATGTTAAAATTTTTTAAATTTTTCTACAAAAGTTAACAAACTAAAAATCTATATATATAATAAAAGAAAGCAATTTTAATGACATGGCACTCAAGGATGCATTCTCCCCCTTAAGTGTGCCATGTGTCATGCCATGTGGCAAATTAAAAAAACAAATAATAATATAAAATATAATCTACTCAAATTAAATTGAGCTATTTTAGGAAAAAAGAATTTAAAAACAAATTTAAATTTTTATCTTTTATGTTTCCTTCCATAATTTTTAAACGTTAATATCTTTTATATACGAGATTTTTTAAAGAAAAAAATTACACCAAATTAACAAGCGTTTTATTATCTTTCCAACGAGTACCATACTGCTATAAAAAACGGAGAAAAAAATGACTATTTTTGTGGGGTTTCGTTCATACAGGAAAAAAAATACAAAGTGTTCAGGTTATTCATTAATCATGTATAGGTAAGTAACTAATTATGTTCAAATCAGTAAATATGAATTCTATTTTCAACATGTGTTAGCATTGGAGTTGTACATTGTTTTAGGTTAGGTATTAATATTAGAGTTATACATTTTAAGGTTAGGTGTTAACATTAGAAATACATTGTTAATTGTTTTTGTTTAGGTGCTACTCGAATCTTTCCTGCATGTAACTGTAAAGCGCATCTTTCTATTTCATATGTAAAATTGATATGTCATATTAGATTTCTCAACCCCGGAACGTTTCCGGGGTATAATCTAGTATTAAATAAAAACAAAATTAGAGGTAAAATGAAATATTATTATTATTAATAAAATAAAATAAAATAATAATAATAAAATGACAATGGGATGGTGAAAGCGTTACGCAGCGAATCAAGTGCGTTCCTTGATTCCAGAAGCGTTTTTTGGACTATTTTTTGGGCTTCGACCAAAACAAAGCTCATGTATTATTGATTGATTGAATCAATCAATCTGCTGTATAGATAGAGTAATGGCGGAAAATGGATCGGAGGAGAAGAAGAAGAGAGTGGTGGTGATTGGTGGCGGCATCGCCGGTTCTCTTCTTTGCAAAACCCTTCATAAACATCACCACTTCGATTTCACCTTAATTGATTCGTATGTTTTTTTTTATTTAATTGTTGAACATTTCTTTATATATTTTGTTTATCGATTGCTTTTTTGGCTTTTTACTGAAAAATCAATTGTTAATTTTAACAAAATGAACATGTTCTTGCCGTTTATGTCTCTTCTTTAACAATCTAAATAATGAACATAAACGAACACAAATAAACATTAATGAATAAATATAAATGAACTGTCTTTTTTTTGGATACCTATTTAGAGGGCTGTTTAGGAGCCGAGCCGAGCCAAGTCAGGGTAAGGTCAGCTGATCCGGCTTGCCTCATTTAGAAACTGAGCCATCTCCGCCTGGCAAATTTACAAACATAACAACTTATGTGTAGTGCTGTTCACTAGCCGAGCCATGTTGGGCTCGGCTCCAATTGTAAATAACTAAATAAGTTGGCTCGGATTTGAAACCGACTTGAAAATTCGAGTTTTCGAGTGAAACCAAGCTGAGCTAAAGAGCGAGCCAAGGGTGGCTTGAGCTCTGCTCGTTTACAAACTGAGCCGTTTCAGCTTGGCCAAGGCGAGCTCAGGTTTGGCTCGCATTGTAAACCAAGTTGGCTCAGCTCTGCTCGGCTCGGATTTAAAACTGAGCTAAATATTGGAGCTCAATACAAACAGAGCCGAGCTAACAAGTGAGCCACCCTTGGGTCAGACTCGGTCATTTACAGACCGAGTCATCTTTAAACCGAGCCGCTTGTTAGCGAGCTGCAAGTTATTTTGTGACACCCCAAGGAAATCCCACATCGGCCGTGGCCAGGAGAGATCATTGGTTCATAAGTAATGTCCTACCTCTTAAATCACCAACGCGTTTTGGCCAGTCCTTCGGGGGTGAGACCAATGCAAAACCGTGAGCTTGGTCACAGTCTAATACGGCTGGGCGGGCAAAGCGGACAATATTGTGGTACGGGTTACCTTGGGCTGTTACATATTTGGACAATTCTTTCTATGTGATGCACATAATCTTTGAGATTAATGATCATAATATATATATAATATATTGAACTTGTTTATCTAGGAAAGAGTATTTTGAGATTACATGGGCAAAGTTAAGAGCAATGGTGGAACCATCATTTGCAAAAAGAATAGTGATTGACCACCATGAATATCTTCCTGGAGCAAGTATTATTACATCTGATGCCATTGGGATTGATGAACAGTGTCAAGTTTCAACCGCAGAAGGCCGCCAGATTGCTTTTGATTATCTTGTCATTGCCACTGGTCACTTGACTAACTCTCATGTCACTAAAACTGAGAGGCTCAGACAGTTTGAGGCAGGTAAATTTACCAAATTACCCTTCAAATGTACTTGATAGTTTGCTTCATTTATAGAAGAAGTACTAGGTGATTTTGTTGGCAAAATTTGTTAACCAATACTAGAAGTATTCGTTTTAAAAAGCGTGCCTAGGGGGCGAGGTGCAGCCAGGTGAGTGGTCCAGCGTTTTGGACTTCTTGAGGCGCGCCACTTATACATGGCAGATATTGTGTATCAGGAGGTTGTACATATAGGGTTTTTTTTAATTTAAGTTTTCGCTACATGATGATAGAAACCTATCAGAAATATAAAAAATATTATGTAAATACCTTGTGCCTCAAATACATGATGCAAGCACCTTTGCCTTGTGCCTCCACTCCGGGGACGCCATTGCCTCAGTGCGCCTTATGCTTTTTAAAACCAAGCCCAAACTGAAAAGTTATTCGTATATATGAATATGAAGTAGAGGCGTAGAGCTGTAGAGATGGCATTTTTGACCCATTCACATGGCTCAATCTCTATTGGGTAAAAGGGTAAGTTAAAAGATTAGATCAATAAGAAACGGATCAAAATGTAGAATAGAGGTCGAATGGGTCAAGAATTCACCAAACTGTACAAAAAGTTACAAGAATATATTTCTGTTCTAGATTGAAAACAATGATATTTTTATAATTCAATAAACATGCATGACTATATTAGAAACTATATTGCATTTTTGCAAGATACAATGTTACAAAAAAACATACATTTTTTATATTTGCAGATTATGAAAAGATCCAATCTTCTGATACAATATTAATAATTGGAGGAGGGCCTAGTGGTGTGGAACTTGCAGGTGAAATAGTAGTTGATTTTCCAGCTAAGAAGGTAAAGCTGGTTCACCGTGGTTCAAGATTACTGGAGTTCATTAGTGAAACGGCTGGTAAAAAGGCTCTAGATTGGTTAACCGCTAGAAACGTTGAGGTTATGTTAGGTCAATCTGTTGACTTAGACTCTGGCTCAGATGGTGTCTATTTAACATCCTGTGGTGAAACTATTGTGGCTGATTGTCATTTTAAATGCACAAGTGAACCAATTGGTTCATCATGGATGAAAGAGACTATTCTCAAGTATAGTTTGGATGATCGTGGGCGGTTAATGGTTGATAAAAATTTACGGGTCAAGGGTTTTGCTAATATCTTTGCGATTGGAGATGTTACTGATGTTCCTGTAAGTTCATTTGTGCTTTCTTTATGTTTTTTTTTTGGCTGAAACAATAAGATTTACTTGCTTTTTTTCTTTGCCTAGAGATTGTACATTGACATTTCTCACACATTTCCTTCGGGTCGATGTTTTTATCTCTAACGGGTCAAACAGGCCAAAAGTCGCCCAAAGAGTACTTTTAAGGAATTGGATCATCTAAATGGTTTTATTCAGAGGATTAGAGTATTAGTGAAATAATATAATGTGAAGTTTATAAGATTATGTAACCAATGTGTATATTCTGTCCACTCTATTTGTTTTAAGTTTCTATGTTTTCTCTATTTGTTTTATGAAGTGACACAATGTTTAATTTTGTAGGAACTCAAACAAGGATATTTAGCACAAAAACATGCTTTAGTGGTTGCCAACAATTTAAAACTGCTGATAAGAGGCGAAGAGGGTAAAATGGTAAAATACTCTCCCGCCACCTCAGCACTGGCAATCGTGTCCTTGGGGAGGCGAGAGGCTTTGGCATATATACTGTGTGTGGCGATGATCGGGCGGATTCCTGGCCTGATTAAATCTAAAGACTTATTTGTTGGGAAAACAAGAAGGCAGCTAGGGCTACAAGCGTAATTTTGTTTACAATTTACAAGCCATTTATACCAAACGAGTCGATTCGAGCTGAAAGGAAAACATATATCGGTTAACCATAGTTAGTTGTACTGTATTGTGTGGAACGCGGTGTAGCGTCCAACACCCCATTCATTATTTGTACATGCTGGTATGCATCCCCTTTGCATGCTGTATGACAACCTATTGTATTGAACTCGTCTTGTATAGATGAGTATTATTGAATTCGGTTTTTTCGTACCCCATTGTTGTGTTGTTTCAATTGTTAGTAGTGTTACAGGACCTTTATCTGTTCTGCTTCTCCCATTTGTAATAGCAGATTGGCCTATTACGGATGCTTTTAGTTCATATTAGTTTTTGACCATCTCAACACAATTTTTTACAAGTTATGTGTGAATTTCTCACACGACAAAAAGTAACAAGGAATTCATAGGTTTAAGGTTTGTCTTAATGTGTCTCGGTTAGTTTCGGGGTAACCCTAACATGTTTAGCTAAGCGGATTGTGTTCATGTCGACTTGATGGGTTTACAAGTTGACCCGTTTAATTTTATGCTTATTTTTTTTAAATGTGTTTTGTGTCATTACTTAAACTTAGTGTATTTTATGTCAAAATTTGAAAAATTAAAGAGAAACGAGTATCAAACATGACTACTGTATATCCGTTTGTATTTTTTGTTGCAAAACTGTAATCTTCGGCATAAATAGACAAAAAATAAAAAATCAGGTTAAACTGGTTGTGTTCGCGTTAACCCCTCGACAATTGTATCGGTAACACCCGGAAATAGTTAAATATGAACAGAATGGATCCAAAGCAGAACTAACAAGATGATTCAGATCTAATATGGCCCCGAGCTTACTCTTCAGTCAAACCCAATATTCATTAATCACCCCCAAAACAATATCACAATAAGCCGATTATCTCGTATCAAACTGGGGACCACCAATAACAGAATAACCAACCTGACAACGACAAGGTAACAATACATATACTGATATACATATTAATCAATATTTTTTTTTTAAAAAAAAAGTCTACTATTTTACTAAACTCTCGAATATCTAACAACACGATTCCTTGTTATGAAAATGTTCCAAACCGAACCGTTTTGACAGGTCTCACCGCTACCCAACCAACTCGATTGGTTAAGTTTGGCCTGGTTTAGTTATTCCAAAAACAAAAAGGGTTTATGTGTTTATGAATGAATGAATATCAAGAATGATAAAAAGGGTTGAAAAGCAAAAAAAAATAAATAAATAAAACGAAGGGAGCAGATTGCAATTAACCTAAATTTATCATAGCAACGTTCATAAAAACCTTTTGAAATTCATTTCCATACATATATAAAACGGAAAATTATGGTTTTAAATTTGAATTTAGACGAATCAGATCTGTATTATTATTAATAATAATAATAATATCATCATTCTCAGGTATTCTGCATTCTCTGTGTTTGAAATAATTAGAAGTAAAAGAGAGATGAATAAAGTGTTTGGTGTTAAGAAGGACAAAACGCCTCCTCCTTCACTCAATGAAGCCTCTGATCGTGTATTGTTTCTGTTTACTTGATTACTTTTGGTTCTGTTTAAGTTACTGTGTTTTGATTTGTGTTTGATTGCTGGTAGTAGTAGTAGTAGTTTAATTTGAATGTTAATGTGTTACTTTACTTGCTGTTTACTGTGGTATGGGACGGTTGATGCTTTCGGCTACTGGACTTTCGCCATCTAGGTTGCAGCAGTCGGGGGACCTGAGAGGCGGTTATTGTCTATCGTTGGCCTCTATGATAGAATCAGTTGGGGGACCTGAGAGGCGGTGGTTTACCCTGCGGCGGATGTCAGCGGTTCGAGTCCGCTTATCTCCAACTCGTGAACTTAGCTGATACAAAGCTATATGATAGCACCCAATTTTTCCGATTCGGCGGTTCGATCTATGATTTATCATTCATGGACGTTGATAAGATCCATCCATTTAGCAGCACCTTAGGATGCATAGCCTTAAAATGAGGGGCAGGGTTCAAACGAGAAAAGGCTTATGGTGGATACCTAGGCACTCGGTACCGGGAAAGATTGTGTGAAATGTTTTGTTCTAGAAGCCGTAGGGATGAGATCGATATGATAGTGGTACTGAAAGCGAAAATGAGTAAAAACACAAACCAAATACATTACAGTGGTGACTAGTTCTAAAACTGAAAACCTTTCTTTGGTAGTACGGGGCTGTTTGGTAAGCCTCTTAATGAGGCTCTGAACCATTCAGTGCTGAATGATTCAGCACTCAATGCGTTTGTTTCAGCTTCTGAATGGAATGATTAAGGCTGAATCATTAAGATTTGGGATGTTGCCGAACCATTAAGCACTGAACCATTAAGCACTGAACTAGGCTGAACCTTAACGAGGCTTTCCTACCAATGTGAGATAAGAAAATTAACCATTAAGAGGTCCAACTTAGTGATTAAGCACTTAACCATTCAAACCTCTTAACCATTCAGACATCTTAATGATTCACTGATTCAGCACTTAATGAACCAAACAGCCCCTGAATGTAATTTTTTTCCCTCTAGCTATATATAAATAGAAGTTTGATTATTTTTTATTGCTTGTTTAGATTAATAAAAGAGGAGAGTCAGTAGATGAAAAGATCAAACGACTTGATGGGGAACTTGCTAAATATAAAGAGCAGATCAAAAGAACCCGCCCTGGTCCAGCTCAAGAAGCTGTGAAAGCTCGGGCAATGAGAATTCTCAAGCAGAAAAGAATGTAAGCTAATAAATGTGTTTATGTGTGTGTGTGTGTTATCATTATTAGTAATTACAAATAAAGATATCGAATTTTGAATTTTATGACGATGACAACCTTTAATCACTCTTGTCAGGTATGAAGGACAACGAGACATGCTGTATAACCAAACTTTCAATCTAGATCAAGTTGCATTTGCTTCAGAGGGCATAAAAGATGCTCAACAAACAGTATGTTTCATTGTTGTTAAGTGGATTGTTATAATCAGCACTAGAATTTATCTTCTAATTTTGCTGTTCCGAATCAGGGGGTGTTTGGATGTGTGTTATTATTATCACACGATTTAAAAGTCGTAATAATCAGTTTTTGGCATTTGATAAAAGTGATTTACTGATTTTGATACTGGTGGTCTAATTATATAGAGTTGAATGATCATATTTGGGCCACTAGATTCATACATGTTGCAGTTTTATTTAAGAAATATTAAGATTACTTAATAACCCATTTCATTTCTTTGTAGCACATTACAACAAAATATGCAATATTTCTTTTAAACAAATATTTTATTATCATGTTTTTTTTAAATACCAAAATAATATATTAGAATGTTTGCTTTGATCATCATCGTTTAGTAAGTATTACAACTTCAAACAACGTCAGCACATCCAAACACTATCTACTGCAACATTTTTTCTTGCAGCCAATTGTGATTGTTTAATATCACATACTCAGGTCTGAAACACACACCATCATTATTATCTTTGGCCTTTGGTTTGATTTTACAACGGATAAGCAGTTGTGTGTATATTATTTCCCACATCGTGAATTCTAGCTCTTGTAGTCATATTGAGTCATATCTTAATGCTATAATATACATAGGATTAGCTTAATCAAATTGGTTGTTCTAGGGTTCCGTTTTCACCTTACTGGTTTTGTTGGTAGCGCCATGTAGGAAATAGTTCAAAGCATGCAGGGTGGAGCTTTTTTTGTCCTCTGGTTGGAAGTTGCTGCCTACCTCCGTGAGGTAGTGGACCCCACATCTAATTCTAGGGTCCGGTTTTTCTTGAATATGTGTGAACCATAGCTTTACAACTTTTTTTGTTTTGAAATATATGTCCTATGCAAACTTCAAACTCTTGTCACTGATCGATTTTGTATCTTCTAGATGTCAGCTCTGAAATCAGCAAACAAAGAATTGAAAGGAATGATGAAGACTGTAAAGATTCAAGAAATTGATGTCAGTACATGTTTCTTTTATTTATTGTATCATTCATTGATTTTTCATATCTTTTAAGTGGAAAGTTTGGACCATTTAGCTATGAATGGTGCTCTGAGTTTTATCCAATCACAAAACGGGTCAAACAAAAAGGTTTACTTCAAAGAGGAATGGATAGAGCAGGTTGGAAGTCGCCTAAACTTACCAGTTTATTGTAATCATAATTAAATATTGTTAGAACAAAAGAGATAAGAAAGTGTTTTTGAGTCGGTTCAAAAATACTCATTTCAACCTGAACTTGTTTTGACCCGTTACCCACCTGCCCATCGTACTACATCTACTGTTTGGCATTCGCTAAATCTGAAGCATTTGGTGTATTCATGTGAAGAATTTGCAAGATGACATGATGGACTTGATGGAAGTTAGCAATGAAATACAAGAGTCTCTTGGTAGAAGCTACAACGTGCCTGATGACATAGATGAAGAAGATCTCATGGGTGGTAAGTGTAAAAATTTACTCATATTTTCATACGGTAATAGGATTTAAGTTTTCTTTTTATTTGTCTAGTGTCAACCACATTGGATAGAAAATATGCATACTTGTATATTATACACCTTTCTTCAAGGAAAAATGAATAAAACTCGTTAACCAAGTTCAAATTTGTTATATTTCAAGTAACGATTACTAGAAAAAAATATAAATTCAGAAAACTCACAGAAGTATTGTCTCAAAATGATCTAGTTGTTAAGAATAAAGTCAGTGTTAATATTTTAGTTTTTAAACTAAGTTTCTGTGCATTGTCCACAAAAGGAACAGTATTTCCCAAAGAAACCAAGTGTTTCCCAAACACAGTACATTGTCCACAAAAGTAACAGTAGATTTTTTATTTTTTTAATTCACTAATGAAAATAATTTCTGGCGCAACATGCAGAACTAGATGCTCTTGAGGCAGATATGAGCTTAGAAACAGAGGGTGAAGGGGTACCTTCATATCTTCAACCTGATAGTGAACCCGATTACAGTGATGAACTCAACTTGCCTTCTGCTCCCAGTGGGCATGCAATACCAGCCCGAAAAGTTAACAATCATGTGAGTTTTACATAAACAATGGCATTATAGACCCGTTTATTCAAATAAATGGGTCAACTTGAGTTACATTGTGTCTCCTATCGTCAAATGGGTTTTTAAAATCAAATTTATAACCTCACTTTCTTTACAAAGTTCAAGAAAGGAAAAAACAATTTGTTTTAACTTATTATCTATCCTGGGCTGATCCTGCTCTTGTACAGGTTGAAGATGAATTTGGTTTGCCCCCAGTTCCCCGTGCATCCCTGCGTGGTTAGGTGGAAGATTGTAAGTTTGTAACTGCCAGCTGGCCCAATGTAATTGGTTAATTTCGTAGCAAGAACATTGTAAAAACCAGTGTGCATAACCTGCACATGCAAATTACTATCTGCATCTATTCATTTAACCATTTATGAACCGCCTTTGGCCATCGCTACCCTCTTAAATTTATGACTAACCATTCTTATTTTCATTTAGTTATACTTGGTAAGCATTATAAGTGTTTATAAGTTAATAAATAAGTAGTTAGGTTGTTATATTAGAACTTAGAAGTTCATACATACATTTTTGGTATTTTATGTACAAAGCTCATGATCATGGTAGGGACTTTGCTCTAGGGGGTGAGCGAAAAGCCTCTGCTAATCGAAACCGAATTAATCAAACCAAATACATTACACTTTTCTATAACTGATTATGTGTGGTTTGGTTGGTTATATAAGTATATGAAACTAGACTAGTAAACAGATATGCATTTTTCATAAGTGAACAGAACCAATATGGTCTAAAACTTTGGTAATTCATATATGACATGATTATTTAATAACATGTGAATTGGATTTGGTTCAAATGAGAACCTTTCCCCAAATTGAGAACTGAGAGAACCATTCTGGGCCACACATTTCTCTAAGGCAAAAAAAAAAAAAAAAAAAAAAAAAAAAAAAAAAATTTTTTTTTTTTTTTTTTTTGCAAAAATCGCTGCTTTATATGTAAGAAAAAATTTTTTTTTTTATTTTTTTTGTATTTTTTTTTCAGTATACACATGTGTATAATTGCATTATACACATATGTATAATGCAATATACACATATGTATAACTGAAATATACACATATGTATAGCTGAAAAATGCTATATACACATATGTATAATTGCTATATACACATATGTATAATTGACATATACAAATATGTATAAATGAAAAAAAAATTCAAAAAAAATAAAAAAAAAATTTTTCCTTGCATAAAAATGTGCGATTAAAGCAAAAAAAAAAAAAAAAAAAATTTTTTTTTTTTTTTTGCCTTTATATGAAATGTGTGGCCCAGAATGGTTCTCTCAGTTCTCAAATAGGGGTTGGTTCTCTTAGGATCCCTACCCCATGTGAATTTCGTATTTATTTATGCTAATTTAAGCTGTACAAAATAGTGATAATGTGCTTACAAAAATGATTTGGAAAGTAGTTAATTGTGACTTAGTTTGATCCAAATAGTCAAATTTTAAAAATTGTTGACCAAATTGTTCAATCAGTGTTATGAAAGTTTTAAAATGTTTAGGGTGTTGCTAAATGCACTCCCCTTTTATTAATTTTTACTAGTTACACTCCCTCTCTAAAGTTTTTAAATATACCCAAATCAAACCTTTTATTTTCTAATTTTTTAAAAGTTGCATTAAGAAACATGCCTACTTTTTTTTACCGCAACAATAATATAATATATCAAACAAATGCTAGCATGAGGGCTAGCAAGAAAACCACATACAAAAACCCCGGAAAGCCCACTCAAACTACATCAGATATTCATATTACATTTTACGAACGCCTAATCTAGCATACAAGATGACAATGAAAACCTTCTGCTCAACCTTTGTATATGCCCTATTTCATCCATCCATAAGAAGCTCTTTAACTGAGGTTATCTTGGTGATGTCGATCCTAGTTAATAAGTAACAACCGATCAATATAAATTTAATTTTTAAACATACTGTTGAATAGTCAGAGAATTGGTATCATCTAACTTTTGTAAGAAGAAAATCACTCCATAATTGTTTTATACACCTTCTGTATATATGGAATATTGTGTATACGAGATGTTGTCTACTGTGATCTAAAGGGATTTAGCCATTGGGCAATTAATGAAGAGGTGATCCATGTCCTTTAAATTCGAGGAGCAAAATAGGTGAGATTTTTAGAAATTATAATTAAATTTTTTTTAAGGGATGGAATTTGAAAAATGTTAAAGTGATATTTTTAGAAAAGGGGGTGTAAAAAGTAAAAATAGGGAGTGTATTTAGCCCGCCCCAATGTTTATTGAGGTGATTTCCGATCAAAAGACCGGTAAATGGGTCGCGAACTTGTACGTGGTGTTAAGGTTGGACGGTGCAGGGGATGGTGCCCTTGCCACCTCAGCATTTTAACTAAAAATGAAGCCCTTCCCCTATTTCCTGGGCGCCATTGAAGGGCGCCAACAAACACATTTGGTGGGCCCCATTTTAATTAAACTAATAAAAAAACCAAAACTAGTGATAGGGGCGCCATTCCATTTCTTAAGCGCTATTGGAAGCGAAAAATGAAGCCCTTTGAAGAGGTGGGGCTGAGGTGGCGCATTGAGGCCCCTAGGGGCTCCATTGCGTACCACCCAGCCTAATAGAATATAGTTCGAAAAATAAAGGGATGTATCATATCACATTTAGAGCAATAGACATAAGTGATCATCCCTCTAGGCTTATTCAATACATATAGTCGTTTAAATTCAACTCACGAGTCATTGAACATGAATTGTATGACAAGCTTTATACTCTTTGATTAAAATAAAAACATTAAGCCTTGTTCTAATAAGAACAAAACAATGGTTAAATGGTTTAGTAGCTTTCATGAACTTTGCTAATTTCACAAATGTTAAACAAGCTTCACCGCCAAAGCGCTTACACCATCCCACGATGTCACTAGGGCCCTAAAAGTCACTATCTAAATAACATAACAAAAACCAACCTAAATGTGATTTTAACATACAAAAACATCAAACTTGTACGATTTGAATTGAACATAAATAGCCCTACACTTTATCGTTTTTAGATGGTATCACCAACTTTAATTTGCCTTCTTCTGGATGTTTGGTCGCATCAACCAACCCCATCTCCTTGCCTATGCCGCTATCCTCAGTCGCTTGTTTCTCAACTTTGCGTTCCGTGTTGTCTTTGTATATAGCGTATAGAACTAACTGTAGTGCACCCAATAAGCTTCCAAATGCGTTGCATACCTTAAATGTGTTTTCAAACAAATTAATACAATAGAAGAGTATGAGGGTGTAATTTGTAATGAAGTGAAAGATGGACTTACGTAGAGAAAAGGGTCATTTCCAAGGAGGCCAAATATAAACCAGGAAGTACTACATAGAAAAATAAATAGTGAAAGAAAAAATGGCATGAATTCCACACTCTTCGTCCTCATCACTGTCCTCTACAAATTGCAAAGTCAACCAAAGTCAAATCCCCATAATAAATTATTAAAAAGTAAAAAAAAATACTTTTTGTATATTAGTTTTTACTTTTATAAACATAAAATATGCAAATTCATTTCATTTAGTTAGTGTACTTACCTGTTACTATTTATGCATACATTGGCGGATCTACACTCTTGTCATGGGGTCGGGCGTCCCCTTAAATAAAAAAGTTGTGTAATTTTTAGGCAAAAACCCGATCGTATCCCTTAAAAGTTCGGTTAAACACTCAGATTTCACCTTAAAAAATAACTTTGGGTCCACCAATGTATGCATATCCTTCTTTTTCACATACCTACATTATTTTCTTAGAAAATTCTTTTTATTTTCTTTACCATAATTACATAGACATAAAGTAGATACATGAATGTTTTTGACATATTTCTTGACTACAAACATATAATTTGATGTAACATGCTAATTAAACTATAACAGTTCTAAACAAATGTTCATTTTTATGCTTTTCTCCTACAAAATATGAATTTCATCAGGGAACAGAAAATATATCAGCAAAAAATGTAATCAACCTCTAAAATCTAATTATTTCATGTATTTACTAATTACTATAACACATAAATGTTTTAAATTAGAGTTAACTGTCATTTTCGTCCTGACATAAAATGTGAGTCATGTAAACTTCAAGACATTTACGACAATACATGAACATAAAGTAGATACGTGAAATTAAAATTACCATAATCGAGAGAGGCGACGCATACATAACAACCGAAAACACCGAGGCAGCCAACCCACAAAACCATCGACGCGCATTACCAACAAGACCAAAAACCGAAACCAAACCAACTGTACCAAACACGACAACATCAAACACAACCAACCAAACAACCTTCCTTTTCTCTTTCTTTGGTGCATACATAACAAACACCATAACATACAAACTCTCAATCACCACTCCAACACCATTAATAACTGTCACCAACCCATTATTCTCTGACACAAATGGTAACCCATACCATGCAGATAAAAGACAGTTTAAAAGAGTCATTGGGTATGGAACACCAGAGAACTGTTCTGTTGAACTGTTGTTAATAATCCTTTGAAATGTAATCCTGCAAAGTACATAAATTAATAATATTTTTAATTTTTATCATAAGTTTTAGTTAATAATATATGTGGAAAAGTGATGAGATGGTTCACGTTGGAGCAAGGAAGAGGAAGAGACCGGCTGCATTGCCTATGGAAAAACAAAGGATGAAATAATTATTAGTGAGTTGGTTTTTAGTATGATCGGTTTTGCTATTTAAAATGGGGTTGCGACGTAACATGTTGCATGGTTACCTGTCACTTTATTGTAACGGTGTTTATAATTAAATTAAAAAAGAAGGAGGAGGAGGTGGTACCGAAGATGCCGAAAAGGGTGTGAAGGAAGGAAACTGATGCCATTGATGAATGGATATTGGAGAAGAAGATGTATGGATTGATGTATTGTTGTTTGAATGAAATGTTCAAAAACATAGTAACTTCTTTTAAACTGCTATAGAGAACCGTTTTCCAAATTTTTATTTTTATTTTTATAAATAGTGTTGGTGTTTAATAAGAAAAGATGTACGTGTGGTTTTTTTTTTAATTTGCATTTAGGATGTAATTTTGTTGGTTCTTAATATTCAAGAAAAGTTATATAGTTAGTATGATATTTTGTTGAAATACATTGCATTTAAAATACGCATTTTTCTCTCATAAGAAAAAATAATGTTTAATTAGTTGGGTTAAAACTTTGTTTAAAGAAAATTACATTGAATTAAAGATCGAATGAACAAAAGTGTATATTAACATTAACGTTTTGCTAAAACTTTACACCAATGAGCTTTGACCCTTCATCAGTCACCACATAGAAAGGCAAAGCATTATAAAACCCTTTGATACAAACAGGGGCGCAACTTAGTTGGGGCGGGGAGGGGCGGCCGAACCCCCGAATTTTCGCAAAGAAGTTCTGATTATATAGTATTCGTGCAGAAAATTTTGGAAATATAGGGTTTCGACCCCCGAAACAAGTTTTCGACCCTCCGAAACTAGTGACTTCCAACCCCCCGTTGACTTCCAACCCCCGAACCTTCGGGTCAAGCTTCACCACTGGAAACAAAGTCCAAAAAAGTTAAAAAGTGATGGTGCCCTCTAGATTATAATAATTTATGGACTCTTAGGATTTGAATATGGTGTTTTAGTAACACTCACTTAGTTATCAAGTGTGTGTGTTTTTGTTTTTGTTTTTTTTTAAGGATAAGGCTCTGATTATCGAATATTTTACAGACTACAGTATGGTGTTTTATCTAACAATATGGCATTATATATTGATCACCATGTGGTGTTTTATATTCATAGTTGTATGATGGTGTGTTTCAAGTTTTTATGAAGTGTTTTTAGTAATCTTCACTCTATTATGTGTGAGTTTTTGGTGTTTTATGATGATGCTTTACTACATTCCTATAACTTTGTACAATTTTTAGGAGTTTTAAACTTTGTAGCCAAACCCTACCCTAGATGCAAGAAACTGCATTATAAACCAATGAATACGACATTTTAAAAAGGTTACAAAATTATATTTAAAAAACTATGTTCAAACTTGCCTTACTTTTCAAACAAAAACACATAGTTAAAAGTAGAGCATCCACAACGGTAGGTTTGGTTGTGGTCCGAAATTCCAAAGCATCAAAGCGCACGAGAGCATGCCGTTGATGAAGGAGGTGGTTTGGAATGGGTTGGTCTAGTAGACCGGACTAGTTCAAGATTGGTGCATTGGGTCCCACCACACACACATGCATTATATTTCTTTGTTTTTTTTTTTATTTTATAAAAGTGAGGGTGTGATGTAGAGGTTTGGAGTGGTTTATTATTGGAAGAAAAGTAAGTTTGGAATGGTTATAATTTGGAATGATGTGACAAGTCTAAAATTTTGGACCAATTCATCGTTATGGATGCTCTTAACGAAAAAACTAGGGACGGGACTTTAAACAAAAAGAGTAAGGACTAATGGATTATTATCAGCAAGAAAAAAAAATCATAAATACTCATATTGTAATACATATTTATTTAATGATGTTTAGGTTAAAAATGATTTTCTCTAAAAAGAGGAATAAATTTCGTGTACTCAAGTATGATCAGAAATGTCTTTTAACGTAATAACATCACCTACTTTCTAATAAGTGTGTACTAGACAACATTTCACATATGAATAAAAGGAAAAATTGAGTCGTGTATTACGTACCTTCCAACACATTTTTAATGATACACGATTATAAAACAGATAAACACTAACTTTTTCTTCTTTTTTTTATACTCCTAAGGTATAGTGTCATCTGTTATAAATGCGAGATTGTGGGTTCAAATTATTGCAAGTACACGGCAAAAGTGAAACCAAGACGTTAAAAAAATTGCCGCTAATTTTTTTTTTTGTTGCATGATTGTTTCATGTCATATAGTTTGGTTTATTTAGTTTTGTCAGATCTCTAAATTGAAACAAGCGCATGGAACCAAGTGTTGAAGTTGAAAAGTTTCTTCTTGATGTCTTTAACAAAAAGTAAAACCAACTATTATATTATCCTTCTTTAACTTAATGCATGCATGCTGAATTAGAATTTTTTTTTCTTGCTGTTTTGGTGTTGTATCCAAAAAAAAATTCTAGCATTTGGTGTGTATCGGATAGTTGATTTGGATTTTGGTGATTCCGTAACCTGAGGTTGAGGTTGCGGATTCATCTGATGTGGTATGTTCTGCAATCTCAGCTTGCGGATATATCATATATGGCACAAAAGTTGCACAAAATCAAACTTTTGTATCATAAATCCGGAAGCCGTAAGCTGAGATTTGGATCCTGCCACATGGGTTGTGTGATTTCTTTGTTCCACCTAAGCTGAATCTATAATCTCTGCTTGCTGAATCACCAAAATCCAAATAAACGATATGGCACATACCAAATGCAAGAAAAAATGTGGATAAAACACCAAAACAGCAAAAAAGAAAAAAAAAAGTGACCAGTTAATTAATTCATTCGTTATTACGTTTGTTCGTTTTACTTAGACTAAGTAGTCAAACGTGAAACCATAACTCTTTCTTATCGTGTGCTTTAATACGTGTGTTCTCAACTTCTCATGACCTACATGTTTGATGTTTAGTATGTACCAAGTACATTGCAACTATGTACTTTGACCCTTTACCTGCCGCAGCGTCCTTAGATGCACATGCCATGGTTTGCAGCCATGACCATGTATCACCTCTTCCGGACCAATGACGACCTGGCTAACCCACCCAATCATTCCTTCAAACATTTTTACTTCCGATTTTCACCGGCACAAACCAGCCTTTCATGACCATAGTATAAGGCTTGTTCCTCCTTTACATTTCTTGACCAAATTCCACTCCAACATAGTCATCATCATCATACTCAGTTAATCCCACCAATAGCGGTAAGGTAGAATCTGAGGAGGGTAACATGTAGACAGCCTTACCATATTACTCTCTTCATCATACACCAACATAGTATGTTTTGGAAAAAAGGGTCACAAAAACCCCATAAACCATATTACTCTCTTCAAGATTAACATGTAGCATAACACATAACACAGTTTAACACAATTTGCAGAACAAGTTCAAACTCAAAACTTGAAACACAAATTCAGTACAAGTATGGTTCTATAACATGAAAAAGAAAATAAATACAAAATAAAAACTTTATATATTCAAAGTTTGAATGCTTCTCTGAACTTGATACTGAAACTATTGTCTAGGCTCTTTTTTGGTCCTGAACCAGTAGTTCCTTGCATCATGGCAACAAACTCATTGTAATCTATGCGTCCGTCCTGTAAAAAAAATATTAATAAAATGTAATAATCATTAACATGAACATGGGTTGATTCTTTCCAGTTACAATAGGCTAAAACCGAACCTATAACTGATGTTTCGGTATTTAGATTTTCATAAGTGATCAGCATGGTTATAAACGGTTTGATTAACACGGTTGTTGAAAAAGATGATTCGGTTTATTTGGTTAACCATCCGTTACTGGCTTAGATAGTAGAATTCTTTAGAATCGTGATTAATAATTTCAATGGTGCTTAAAATTTGATTCACTCTAATTGATTTTTTTTAACCAACGAAACCCGGTATACCTAATTACCGATTAGGCTACAAGGTATCCATCTTTTTCATCCCACTCGTCCCACAACTCTGTCTCCTCCATATCATCGCCACATCATTTTTTTATCCCAAAATTGTGAATGAAACAACTTAAAAGAGGTTGGAAGCATCGAAAACCGTTTTGGACGACTTCCGGCCAGTTTCATTTTGGACCCGTCACAGATATAACAAAACCCAAATCGACCCATTCATAAGTAGATGGGTCGAAAATACCACCTCTACTTACCTCCATGCAAAACCGTAAAATCTCCATAGCAAAAAAAAATACAGTTTTAACGTAAAATAACTTACATTATCTTGGTCAACATCTTGAATTAATTCTTCAAAGCGAGCTTCTATTCCAAATTCATCACATGCTTGTTGAAGTTCATCAGCAGTTATATAACCGCTTCCATCTTTATCAAAGTATGAAAATGCAGCAAATAAATGATCTTGTTTCTCAATTTTGTTCAGATGCAATGTTGCAGCAACAAATTCACCATAATCGATTGTTCCACTGTTATCAACATCTGCCTGAATTCAGATATTAAGCATTGGATTAGAAGACATGATAGATTACATGTTTGACTTTCAAGGTCAAACTAAACTACTTTTCAAATTTAAATTATACACAATGTACTTAAATTTTATACAATGATTGACGATAGTTCTAACAAGCTACGCTGCCACCCCTTTTGTATGACGAACCCTATTCAAATCCTTTGAAGCATTAATCTTGTACCGGTTTGTTAAAAAGGAGCAAACTTGGAGGGTGTTTTGAGAAAGTTTTACATCCTAGTTAGAGTCTAATAAGGTTTCTTGTTTAGATAGTTATCAAAAGGAATAGATAATTATTATGTATCCTAGTTTACTAAGGATAGGTAGATTATATATATAGAAGGAAGTTTATGTAATCAAATCATCCAATAATAATAACAAGAACAAGTTTAGACTCAATATTCAGTCTTTTATATCCAGTTTCCAACAAGTGGTATCAGAGCTCAAGGAAAAACGATCAAGGAGGAGACCGAGGTTGAGTGCAGCGAATAAGATCACCGGTAACAGGAGTCCGGCAAGACATCGATTGGCGAAGGACGTGCAAACCGATTCTTGCAGACGGGTTCAAGGTAGACCAGTGATCAAAGGGTAACGGCTGCAATCGCAGGCTTGATCGGGACAGAAGAAGGAAGACAAGGTTGTTGCGATCAAGAGTGCTTGCGACGGGAAACTTACCTATTTTCCGGCGTCAAAGGAACCGACGAGGAATCAGCAACTAGCAGGGGCTCGACGGACCGAAGCACCCTACGGAATTAATCAGACCGCAGCGGCAGAAGGCACAAACCAGGAGTTTTGTTCATCTGGGTTTTTTCGGTGTCAAAGGATTGACGAGAAGAAAAAAACCTGTTTCAGCCGTCAAAGGATCGACGGAGGAGACTACGCAGACGTTGTTAGGCCAGCAGCAGCAGAGAAGGTATAAACCAGCAATTGCAGCGAGTGTTTGACATCAGCGGCCATAAGTTGTTGTACCAGCTGGGTTTCGGTCTTGGTCGGAGTTATTGACGGAAGTTGTGGCAGTGTGTTTTGAAGAAGAAGACTAAAGGGTTTTGTCTTCTAGTGCTAGTACTACACAAAGCTTGAACGACATTCCATCTGTGTTAGTTTTTTTATTTTGGTGCAAAAATATTTATTTGTTTTTTAAAAAAAAACAAATACAAAGGTCAAGGTAATTTATTTTTAAGGAAGGATGGGTGATGTGGTGAAACAACCCGTTATACCAAAGGATAACAACCCGATATCTCTTCAAGTACCGTTGTTGACACCCACGAACTACACAGTGTGGGCAATGAAGATGAAGGTAATCTTGAGTGTCAACAACGTTTGGCAGATGATCGAACCCGGGACCACAACCGATGCTAGAAAGGATAACATAGCAACCGCGTTGATTTTTCAAGCTATACCCGAAGAATTAGTTCTCCAAATCGGGAACTTAAATTCGGCTAAGGAGATGTGGGACGCAGTAAAAGTTCGACACCAAGGAGCCGAAAGGGTGAAGGAAGCAAGACTTCAAACGCTAATGTCCGAATTCGAAAACTTGCGTATGACGGAAAACGGTACGGTAGATGATTTTTCAAGCAAGATTGCAAGTATTGCATCTAAGTCGGACTCGCTTGGAGAGAAGATTGAAGAATCCAAACTTGTGAAAAAATTCTTGAACGGTTTACCCAAGAAGTTCATTCACATGGTGGCATCCCTTGAACAAGTCATTGACCTAAAGACCGTGGCATACGATGATATAGTAGGACGTTTGAAAGCCTATGAAGAAAGGATAGGTCCTGAAGAAAACTCTACAGGTTCTAGTTCAAAAAACGACCAACTCTTCTTGACTTATGAGGAGTGGGAAGCCAAGAAAAAGGAAGGGTATAATCGAGGCAAAGGAACGACCGAGTCTAGTCAAAGAGGCCGTGGTCGCGGTCGAGGAGAATTCGGGCGTCAAGATAGAGACAAGGAACCGGATCAAAAACCAAAGAAGGACCGTTCAAAGATAAGATGTTTTCGATGTGATGAATTAGGGCATTTTTCATCAGATTGTCCTACACGTAGGAAGGATGATGATGATGAAAACAATCTTATTCAAGATGCTGAACCGGTTCTTTACTTGCAAACGCATGTTGAAGTTTAACGAGATGAAAGGACTCGTTGGTGTTACAAGATTAGGGGGGTGATTGAAGCATTAATCTTGTACCGGTTTGTTAAAAAGGAGCAAACTTGGAGGGTGTTTTGAGAAAGTTTTACATCCTAGTTAGAGTCTAATAAGGTTTCTTGTTTAGATAGTTATCAAAAGGAATAGATAATTATTATGTATCCTAGTTTACTAAGGATAGGTAGATTATATATATAGAAGGAAGTTTATGTAATCAAATCATCCAATAATAATAACAAGAACAAGTTTAGACTCAATATTCAGTCTTTTATATCCAGTTTCCAACATCCTTGACCCCCCCCCCCCCCCCCCCGGGGTTGAAATTGCTATGAACAGCCCTTTGGACCCCGGTCAAAAAGCGAATAGCTTCCTGAGCCAAAGACCCAAAGGTATCAAAAGCCAGGGGGACGAAGGCGTATTTTTATATCTGTTTTTCATGTAAACTAGTTCTTGATTTCAATAGAAACTACATTAGCATAACTATTTTAAGTTAGAGAAACTAATTTTAAATGTATTATTCACATTATAAAACATCCTATAATTTCAAACTGTAAGATTAACGAAACTTAAAACCGAGTGTTTAATTTAAGGCTTACTGCTTGCATGAGATCATAGATTTCTGATTCTTTAAGATTAGCACCGACTCTTTTTAATCCGGTCTTAAGTTCTTCAAAAGTAATTTGACCACTGTTGTCTGTATCAATCATTTGAAACATCTGTTTTAGCCCAGCTATTTCTTCTTCAGATAAGCTCTCAGCTATAACCTGCAAAAGAAACTTTCCATGTCATACCCTTTGACTTTTTAAGTCAACCATACACATTTCCATATGCTAACCAGCATGTTAATGGTACTATGGTTTCCTGTTAAATATTTAGCATCAACATTTTTATATATTATAGTTATTAGTTACGTAGGACGATGTAATCAAAATTATTTTTAACACCGTTAAAAAGATTTGTAAATTTCAATGTTAAATTTAGCCGGTTTGACCTCAAAAGTCAAACTTACCCTAAGAGCCATTTTCTTTAGCTTGTTCATGGCTGAAAATTGCTTCATTCGACTTAGGACTGCAGAATCAAGAGGCTTGTCGGGAGCCACGCCATCAACTTGAACCCACGGGTGGCCTGTAGAAAGGTTGATATTGTGTTAATGTTTTCGTTTTAATTGTAAAGAGTTGTTTACGGTGAAAAAAAGAGAAGGAATATACATATGTAAGTAATAAAATGGTTAAGATAAGAAAAAGAAACTAAAATTTATAGCCCCCTTTGAAATAGATATATATGTTTTAAACAATGTATGAAAATTATCTTTTAACTTTAGACTCACATAAAACTTCATGCGCGGTTAATCTTTTCTTTGGGTCGCGCACAAGCATTCTTCTCACAAGATCTTTTGCTCCTTCGGAAATACTTGGCCATGGATCAGATGAGAAATCAAGATCACCTTGCAGGACTTGTTCAAATATTCCTTGTTCCGTTTCTATACACCCATAACCAAATTTTTATTAAAAACTCGTTAAGGAAAAGAAAATTGAGAACATGTACAGTTAATGACAACAATTATATCACAAGTAGCTGTATAGATAGCAAGTCCCAATAATCATCCACAAACAAAACAACGAAGAAAAAACTCAATTCAAATTACGTACAATTAATGCAATTTTTCTTTAGAAGAATGCCTATACACGTCCAGTTAATACACTAGTTGACTTTAAAAACTTCTATTTATGATAAGCTAATTTGGGGTAAAATATATCTAATTTTATAAGTGGATCATTTTTTCTTGGAAAAACTATAATAGTAATGGGTTCAAGATTTTGGGACAAATTGAGCACAAAAGTTTCGCTTTTGCTAAATATTCGAAGTTAAAATTACCTATTTGTACATTGTCACGATTAAAATTTACCGACAGGCGACAACGTTCTCCTTTATGGTTATTCTTGAAGGGTATTTTAGACATGTAATCAACATACTAACAAAAATTCTCTAGAGTCTAACTAGAATCAAAATGGTTTGAGTTTTATCTCAAACGGGTCAAATGAGAAAAAGAAATAATAACCTAAAAGAAGAGCGGGTCAAACATGTAGAAAGTCACCTAAGACCTATTTATAATGAATACAAGATACAAACTCCTAATGATTTTCATCATTTAGTTCTCATATAACAATATGGTTATTGTAAATCATAAGTAATGCATTAAGTCATTAATAAAAAATTAAAATATGGACAAAAAGGCGTTGTGTGAGTCAACATGGCATCTTTCAACCTGTACTTAAAATTGTTCAGTTACAACATGATTCCATCTTGTAATTTCACAAATGATATGCAATGTCTCATTGAACCACTTTAGATGCGCACATTATCGCAAATGACAAGCAATCTCTCATTAAACTAAATTGTTGCAATTATTTATGAGCCAAGAGATTAATACTGACCAGCCCAAAACGGAGGTACACCACTTAATAGAATGTAAACAATAACCCCTGCACTCCAAACATCTGCTTCAGGACCATAACGTTTTTTCAAGACTTCTGGCGCAACATAATACGGGCTGCCAACCACATCAGTAAATATTTCACCTACAAAAACACAATTGTTAATTAAAACCTAAAGAATTATGCAGAAAATTTAGACTAAACATTTAGGGGGCAAGGTTAAATTTGATTATATTTCCCATCGTCAATAATTTCTAATGCACGCACGTGCGCGCGCACGCATGCATATTCTAACTTTCAGAATTTCTACGTTGTTGATAGTGTTGTTTTTCGAAGACTCCAGTTTGATGCCTGTGATTTGACAAAGCTTTGCAAATCTATGGAAGCTTATCTTGTAGAAAATTATGATAGACTCGTAAACGTAAACCACATACATAGATCATGATCATGTGTTTCTGACCGTTTACGTTCAAAATAAACAAATATAGATAAATAATAATTGACATAAAACGCAGAATTAACTATCCGTATCTATAAGCAACTTATTCTCTAATCATTTGATTCTGATTCTTCAAGTCACAATAATCACATCACCAAATAAAAATAAAAAGTATACCTGGCTTAAAGAAAACCGACAATCCAAAATCAATAGTTTTCAAAAGTGCATCTTCTTTCTTGTCCACAAGCAAGAAATTCTCGGGCTTTAAATCCCTATGCATAACTCCTAAAGAATGACAAGTTTCCACAACACCAACAATTGTTCTTGTAAGCTCGGATGCCTTTTTTTCAGTATAATGTCCAACTTGAATAATCCTATCAAAAAGCTCGCCGCCTGCGCATAATTCCATAACAACATGAACTGCAACTGCATCTTCATAAGCCCCTTTTATTGATATAACATTTGGATGGCCCACCAAATGATGCATTATTTGAATTTCCCGTCTCACGTCTTCCACATCTTCTTCTGTCAACAATTTTCTTTTTGCAATCGATTTGCAAGCGTAATGTTGGCCCGTTGATTTCTCTATACAAAGAAACGTTGTACCAAATTGTCCTTGGCCTAGTTTCTTTCCCAAAGTGAAAAACTCCTTCAAATTCCCAGTATGTCTTTGTAAAACAGAGTCAATCCGAAGCCCAGCACTTGATACGCGTTTCATATGGGGCCCTTTTTTGGTTTTCGCAGGCTGTTCTTGTTTCTTTTCCGGTTTTACTACTTGTTCTTCTGGTTTCTTTTCAGGCTTAGGAATTGTCATTTGTTCGGGCGGTTTGTTTTGAACAGGCAACGGTGATTCAGGCTGTTTGCTATGAGTTGAAGACTGTTCTCCATTAGGTGTAACTGGAGTTTCATCAGTCCGCGTTCGCCACATTGCAGCTGAAACCGATTGAATAAATCCATTTTTCGAAATATTCGGCCCAACACAAGTATTCCCCATTGAACTTCAACTACTCCTCAATGAAACAAAGATCTAAACTTTATCAAAAGCCCATAAAAATAAAGTCAACCCCACTTCAATTCACTCCAAGATTATCAAAAAAAAAAAAAAAAAAAAAAGATGATAACTTTACCTTTCAAGAAATCTGCTTTTAGCATAAAGATCCAATCTTTCACTTGAAACCTTTGCTTAATGAAACAAGATCTAAACTTTATCAACAACCAACAAGAATAAAGTCAAACCCAATTCAGTTGACTACAAAATAGTCAAGATTAGATCTTAATCTTAACCTCAACTCAAATTATCAATAATCAAAATCAAGATTCAATTGAACTTAAGTTTGCAAGAACTATATAATCAATTAAAGATCAATAAGCAAATTAATCACATCAAGAACTAAAAAACTAGAAGCATTATATTATTTATATAAACTATATAAACATAAAGAACATTTAAAAGTCAAACAAGAAATGGTAGAAACATGGGAAATGGTCAGAGCGTGTAAAATGGTATACAGACCAAAAGGGTTGAAAGATTTTGATAATAATAATAAGACAAATGAATGCTAACCAGATAATTAGGCGGAAGAAGTGGGGCAAAGGTGCTAGATTTAGTTAAGGTTTGGATATTGGATGGATTATCAATGATGATACTATACCTTGTATATAAATTGAATCAACTTTTTTTTTAATGTCTTTTACCTTTTGTTATTTTTTTTTTGAACGGCCAACCAAACTTTTATTTCCGACAAACTAGCAAGGCGCTAGCGAAAACAGTACACATCCGAATAACAAAAACCGGGTACAAATCGACAACAATAAACAACCCCAAGGAACAAACAATTCAAAAATAAACAAACAGTAAGCTGGGCTAAGGCCGTATTCCCGATCTTCCCATCTTGCACGTGTCGAATCTCCGCCAAGCATCCCATGTCATGTCTCCCATAGCCGCCCGATTACGAATCCACAAGAAACTCATAACCTTTACCTCTTCTACGATCGCCTGAACCGAAGGCTCTTTGTGCTTGAAAACAGCCTCGTTTCTGGCCCGCCAAATGCTCCAGACGGTAGTTAAAACCACCGCGTACCTTTTGTTATTTTACTTTTGTTTTTGATTTGTTGATAATTAATGATTAATGATAGTGTTAACGTGTTAAAGTTAAATAGAAATAAAATATAATTTTCGAAATACATAATAATTGGGTGGAGGGATCACGGGGTATCTCATTTGGATGGTTTAAGGGAAAACGGGTTTGTAGCTGAACAAGAGTCGAGAAAGGCGGAATCGAAGAAAGTGGATAAGCACGCTAAAGTTTGTGCAGAGAACCAACATGTCTTTATCCTCTGTCTTTCCTTTGGCTCCCTAGCACTAAAAGTTATTCGTTTCTTGATCAGGGTCCAATGGGTTATACATAGCAATAGTTCATCTCCGGGTTGGCAGGGGTTTGCATTTGGTAAACTAGGGTTCGCAATTTAGAAAGTGGTAACAACGCAGGTTGTTGCCTGTCCACCTTAAATTTTATGTAACTTAACAAATTTAATAAATGAAATATTATAATTATATTAAAAAAAAAATAATAATAATAATAATAATAATAATAATTAAAAAATAAAAATAAAAATAATAGTAACAAAAGAGATGTAAAATATAATGATAAATATATAAATAAAGAGCAATTTTATATTAAGTCTATAATAATCTATGACATATTTTGAAAATTACTTAACATGACAAATTGATGATATATATTTTGTTGATCAACATATGGCTTTTTAATACATGGAAATGTCATGGGGTAAAGACTGTCCTTTTAACTCGATTGTCAAATAGACATATAGGTGCTATTTGTTTTTTCTAAGGTAAAAAGTTTGTAGTATGCGGACCACATCTGTAAACATTTACAGGAGAAGAGGTAGACTAAAGGTCTGCAGTCTGTAAGAGAAAGACTGTTTGTTTTTTAGCGTTTGCAGCGTAATCCAAAACCATTACCATAATCCACCATAAATATCCAAAATCATAAACAAATTAATGTGATAGAAATTGTATAGAATTGAGGGAATTTTGTGAATTCTTAGAGTGGGAAGTATTTCATAACAATACAAGGGTATATATACATGTATATCAAATAACTGTCAAGTGGTTAGTGCTACAGATGGGCCTTCAATTCATGATCCTACTTTGTACCGCAACTTGAATTGGCTTGATCCCTACAGTATCTTACTTTTACCCGTCCAGATATTTCATGAGATGTTCAGCAGGTGTGCTAGCTCATGCACGAGCCACGCGATCCTCATTGGTGGCGGTTGTCCATGGACGTCCTGATCATCCTCTCGGACCAGCTACTGATCATCGTCTTGGTAAGCTATTACCTCACCAACTAGCTAATCAGACGCGGGCCCCTCCTCGGATGGAATCCTCCTTTTGCTCCTCAGCCTACGGGGTCTTAGCAACCGTTTCCAGTTGTTGTTCCCCTCTCAAGGGCAGGTTCTTACGCGTTACTCACCCGTCCGCCACTGGAAACACTACTTCCCGTATACCTTGCATGTGTTAAGCATGCCGCCAGCATTCATCCTGAGCCAGGATCGAACTCTCCATTAGGCTTTTCTGAAGCTTATATTACGATATCTACAGGGCACTATAGATTATGGAGTTCATATGGTCAAGTAATTCTTGGTTGCTTATTCGGATGCAGTTTGGGGTGGTTATCCAGACTCTCGTTGGTCCAACAGTGGTTACTGTGTTTTTCTTGGAGATAATTTGATTTCATGTTCATCTACACGTTAACCTACAATTTCTCGCTCAAGTGTCGAAGCAGAATATCGCGGCGTTGCTAATGTTATGCTGAGGCCACATGGGTTAGGAATCCGCTTCTTGAGCTACATCTTCCTCTACGACATGCATCGGTGGTTTATTATGACAATGTTTTAGCCGTCTATTTATTAGATAATCCAGTTCAACATCGGCGTACGAAACATATTGAGATTGACATTCATTTTGTTTGTGAAAAAGTACTTATTGGTCGCATACAAATTCTTCATGTGTCATCATTTTTACACTATGCTGACATTTTTACCAAAGGCCTGCCTCGACAAGTGTTTCAGTCTTTTCATTCCAAGTTGAGTATCTGCCCAGCGCCCGCTTAATCTGCGGGGGAGTCGACTTAGCCGATGTATATTTTAGGAAAATATATTAGTTTTGTATCATTGTTTATCTATGATTCTTATGAATATCTAGTTCTACTTTAGTGCTAGGGTTTATGAGGTACTTTCCTTATTCATAGGGATGGTTTTATTCAATGTATGATACAAAACATATTAACCATTGAAAACTTTCAGTTTTTAGTTAACAATTAATATATTAATATTTAAATAGCCTAAGACTATTGGGTGTGGAGAGGGGTGGCATTTTCATGATGGGCCTCCACGTAGGCGTCACGTAGGAGTGAGAGGAGAGGCATCTTCATGATGGGCCTCCAAGGGGGTGGTGTGCACTATGATGACGGGTCTCCTCATTGGTCAGAATTATTAAAAATAATAAAAAAAATCAATTAAAAACAATAAATTTGGCCCGGCTTCCACGGCAAGAGGTTGCCGCCCATGCCGTTGCCGCACCAGGGGGTGGTGTAGCTAGGCCCGGCATGGCGTTGCCTCCCCCTTACCGCCCCCATACCTAGTAGTCTAAGATATCATGAAAGAACATATTATATAATTTGAAACAAATGTCATTCATTTAAGGCATTTGTTTTTTTTTTGTTTTCCCTCCTCTTTTTTCGTACTTAATTATAGATAATATATAGATTGATATTTCTTAATTTATAATCTGTATCTTTATTATTACTTTACTATATAATAAACTAGGTTAGAGTTCCGTGTGGACACACGGTGCATCCACAAGTAAAATGAAAATTTTATTAAAGATTGTAGTATGCAAGTTGTTTTATTTATTTAAAGTTCAGTAATACAATTTGTATAGATTATGGTTACATGCAAAATATCATCAAAGGTTTAATGTAACAAAATAATGGATATATCGATCAACAACGTTTGATTTGACGTCATTTATAGTGGATACATCCAAAATGTTTATTGTTTTACCTCTGATAGAACAAAAGTCTCGAACCATCTTTTAGTAATGATACAAACCCGCATTTGATTATCCATCAACACTTAGGTAAATGCTCAATTTACTGAATTGTAGGCACTTTTTCTCTTCAGTAGCATGTGAGAAGCCTTTCACAGATCTAAGGACACCGATACACACCAATCTAACCTACTTTCTAACAAAAACAAAACATTAACTTTATTATATGTTCAATTCGGGGCCAAATGAAAAACAATTTGACAAAATACACCTGTTTTTAATGGTTCATATTTCGCTAATTTGTAAAAAAACAAAATGAACATGCACATTAAGTTAAGTTGTTTAACATTGCACTCAAATGCTTTAGTCATCAGTAGACTTGTTTAATCTTATAAATTAAACAGACTATCACCTAATGACATACACACAAAGCTATGAATTACCTAAGGGTGTTCATAACTAAACTGAATCTGAATGGAAATGTTATCACACTAGAAGTATGATTAATTGCTGAGGGTTAAACTCAAGAGGGAATAAATTATCAAAGAACCTTCTTACTTGTCTTGCAAAAGGTATCTTTGAGGATCATTATCGTTCTAGTATCTTATAATAATTTAAGAGCTACATTAGATGGACATTAGACAACTTTCCCTAACATTGACCTACATGTTCATAAAATAACCTGAAAGTTCTAAACTCCAGGTCAAGAACACTTATAAGTCAATGAAATCTATGTATCGGTTGATGCAAGAATTTAAACATGATGAAATTATAATGCAATTCTTTTCATCAAGAACTAAGTGGATTAATACACCTACCTCAAGATGAATGGGAGCAACTAATGCAAACTTGTCCTTATATAGATGACATTCTTTTGACAAGTAGATGTTACATTAGTCAAATAATTGTTCGCACATACTTTGACATAATGAATCTCGGAGATACCTCTTATGTTATAGGAATCAAAATTCATCGAGATAGATTCAACGAGACATTAGTTTCGTCTCTAAACGGGTCCTTACACATGTAACATACAACATTGCTCTCCTTTAGAGGCTAATAGGATAAATGAGATTATTACCTTATGCTTCATTAATTAAAAGCCTTTTGTAAGTTTAAGTCTATACTCGTTTGGATATTGCTCATGTTGCTGAACAATAGACTCGTCTAGATTATTGTGAAGCATCTAATAAAATATTACAATATCTTTAAGAAACGAGAGACTATAATTTAAAGAAGAAGTGAGAACTTAAAATAGTTGAATACTCTTATTCCAACTTTGTTCTATTCGAAGAGAACAATATGTCAACTTCGGGATATATATATCCTTATTTCAGCAGACAAAATTTATCTCATGGAGGAGTCATAATGAATTGTTAACAACAACCTAAGAAATTTTGACATAATATGTTGCTTATCACAACGCAGTTGTCACTAAATGTTGTTGGAATTTTATCAGTAGACTCATAATTTAATAACTCTAGTTAAATTCTATATTGAAGACTTACTGTGATAAAGTCAGCTACCCTGTTTTCTCGAACAGTAACAGTTCGAGCGGAGCTGCATTAGAAATTCGATACGAAATTGATTGTTGATCACTTATTTTATGAACAAGTATAGGAAACTAATTCTTTG
This sequence comes from Ambrosia x helenae, assembly GCA_030844895.1. Lineage (NCBI taxonomy): Eukaryota > Viridiplantae > Streptophyta > Magnoliopsida > Asterales > Asteraceae > Ambrosia > Ambrosia x helenae. The sequence continues at coordinate 54,577 of JAUTDX010000419.1, forward strand.
TATCGAATTCATTCATGATATGCTTATGGATCCAATAACTAAAGGTCTATCACCCATAAGTCTCTCTAAGGGCCTATAATAGAGACTGGTTTTACTAATGACCATGTAAAACTGCATATTGCACTACGAATGACTAATTATTAATTATTCCTCATTCGTTTGATATTTGTTTGTCTCTATATACGTTCATGCATGCCTAAGGACGTATAAACACTAATTATACAAATTAACGTTAAGGGCTTACTTGTCATGATCCTAATGTTAAGTTTTAAATTTGGGGTGTAGTATGATTAATTGGGGTCCTGAGTTGAATAATTGACTCAACGATTGTATTTCTCTGCTACATTTTTGGGTTTAAAACTAAAATGAGTGTTAACTCCTGATCAGGCTTATCTAATGCTCATAATAAATGATTACTCAGTCAAGTGGGAGAATGTAAGAATATATTTATATATTCTATTATGTGGCCCTTATAACCATTTATCTAATAAATGATCAATGACCTAAATACCCCCAATTAGTTTAACTGGTCTTTATGTGATGGACGTAATTACCGTTAATGAACTATTAAATAGGGCTTCCTCTTGGGTGTATATATAGAGATTATTAGGAGAGGTTAAAGGCTAATGAAACACCAATAATCTAAACCCTAAGTCACCTCCTCTCTCCTCTCTAAAACTGAGATCCTTGATCTCCTTAGCCATCATTATTGTACACCTTAAACGGGAACCCGATCATCCTGTAGATCATGAAGTATTCCCTCTTAGTGGTTACTGGCTAATAAGGTACATATTCAATTTACTTATTCAATTTACTTATTCATGTTTATGTATTATTATCAAAGAATTGATCAACAAATTTGTCTATAATTGCATAACTAAACTATTATATCAAACTTTTAGATAACTATGGAGCATAGGAGCAGAAAACTTTATTGAGCGGTAGTGAGTCAGAAACTACAACATGTAACGGTTCAATTTCAGTTGTAGAATCGACAGTGTTGGCAGTCCTTATATGAGATAGAGAAAAAGCATAGTAGAAAAACATACAAATAGATGTTGTGAAAATATGATTTCTTTTTCGGAGCACTGCGACTTATATTCAGGTTTTCTATAATTACACATTTAAACAGCCAAGACATCATCAAGCACATATTATATAACTAGATTATACCCCGGGAATGTCCCGGGGTTGAGAAATCAAATATGACATATTAATTTTACATATGAAATAGAATGATTCGCTTTACAGTTACATGCAATAAAGATTCAGGTAGCACCTAACCTAAAACAATTAAAAATGTGTCTTCAATGTTAACGCCTAACCTTATACAATGTATAACTCTAATATTAATATCTAACCTAAAACAATATATAACTCCAATGCTAACGCATGTTGAAAATCAAATTCATACTTACTGATTTGAACATAATTAGTGACTTGCCTATACATGATTAATGATTTACCTGAACACTTTGTGTTTTTTTCCTGTATGAACAAAGCCCCACAAAAAATAGTCGTTTTTTCCTCCGTTTTTTTTATATAGCACTATGGTACTCGTTGGAAAGATAATAAAACGCTCGTTAATTTGGTGTAATTTTTTTCTTTAAAAAATTTCGTATATAAAAGATATTAACGTTTAAAAATTATGGGAGGAAATATAAGAGAGAAAAATCCAATTCTATTTAAAAAATTGTTTTTTCCTAAAATATCTCAATGCCACATGGAATGACACATGGTACACTCAAAGAGGAGAATGTCTCTTTGTGTGCCATGTCATTAAAATGGCTTTGGTTTATTATATGTATTGATTGATTGATGATTTGGAACAAATGTCATTCATTTAAGGCATCTGTTTGTTTGTTTTTTTTTTTTTTTTTTTGTGTTCCATCCTATTTTTTCGTACTTAATTATAGATAATATATAGATTAATATTTATTAATTTATAATCTCTATCTTTATTATTACTTTACTATGTAGTAATAAATAAACATCTTACGATTCTCTCAATTCTTAGTCATATGAAATAATATTATTTTAATAACGATTTCACGTTTATCACTTATTTATATAATATTTATTTTCTTTTTATGTTTCCGCTTTTAAAATCAATTAATATTTTATTGATCCAACCTCATGTAATATTAAATTCTCTAACCTAATAATAAATAAAAAACAAAAAAATATGTTACAACTCATGTGATACACAAGTTTCTAATGAATTCTTCACACTAAATGAAACTATAGATGGGGTTTTGTTTTCAACCAGAGCAAAATAGTCTAAAACATCGTTTCTAAATAAGCTACATTTTTAAGGCCATCGACTCAATCACGCCCTGCAATGGTTGCTTCTGCCTCTGCTCCTCATCCAAATGTACATTATCTATTTAATATACATTTCTCATATTATAATACATTAATTTCTATGCTACATCGTAACACACATTTTATCACTTAATATTAGATTTGTCTATCCCAAGAAGCTCCCGGTATACAACCTAGTTGGTCTATAACCTAGTATCATATAAAAGCACATCACAAGTATCTGAGTTTTTTAAAAGCTCATTTAACTATTCAATGTAGAGGTGGACAAATATGATTTTTTTTGCCAAACCGGTTAGGGTTGTGAATCGAACTCTTTGGTCAGCTTTAGTCAAAACTTGTTTGAGGACAAACCGGTTTGGTTCATATACCGGTTTGGTGAAAAATATTCGAACCAAATTTAAATTGGTTTGGGTTGGTTTGAAACCGGTTTGGGTTTGAACTTGTTTGGCTCAAACCGGTTTAGGCGGGGCTGAAATCGGCTTGGTAGCACAAATGGGTTACAAACCAGTTATTTCTGTCCATCTCTAGTAAAGGTGTGATGTTCCTTGTTACCACTGAATCTCTGATTACTTTAAGGCCCATATTTTTGTTGGGCAGGCTAAGACAGATTCTTACTCTAAGCAGACAAGGCCCACTCTTTTTTATTTTATTTTTTTTTTTTTGTCACGAGTCTGGTGAATAAAAGTGCTAATTAAAACAGAAAACTGAAATCAATGGCTTGATTGCATATAGTCGAGCTTTTGACGAGCAATTCAAGTTTGACTCGAGCTCGTTTGAGCCATGCTTTTACTTGAACTTTAAACACGAGCTCAAAATATAAAATTAGCCAAACTGTTATGAGGTAGGGCAACTTAGCCCAATCCTAGTAACAAAGCAGCCCACTCAAGGAAAAAAATGGCCCAATTCCTAGCAACAAAGCAGCCCATCTCCTACTCTTTAAACTCTAAGCTTCCCATCATCTTCTTCTTTAGTTGTCTTGTATTGCATTATCTTATCAATTGTATTAATAATTCAAAATATTAATAGGATCCTATCAGCTTATATACCTATTTGTATAATTTGTTGAGTTGTGAAATAACCATTCACAAACTTTGACAGTATAAGGTTCCAACTCAAGGATGTGTATATAAATTGGAACTTGGCAGAATTTTATTATTATTGGATTATATAAAGGAATTTATTTTATGATCAAATTTTGTTATAATTGTTCTATGTAAATAAATATAAATTTTTAAATGATCATTTTCATTCATAACATAATAAATGGCTAGTTACAACTGGATGACTGGTAAACGGGCAAAAAATTACACGCAACCCCCTTCTAAATGGTGAATCCTATCCTATTGAAAATAAAACATTGGTTCCTAGTGATCGAGAAATTAGTATTAAATAAAAACCAAACACTCGATGCCAAGCTGTCAAGCTCGAGCTATCAAGTCGGGTCGAATCTAGAACCAGCTAAACTATCAATTAAGAATCCCATGATGGATCATCTAGCGACTTGACCTGATAACGACTCAAGATTTGACCCGATGCTATCAGTCCATCCTAAACCAGTTTTTACATATATTCTACATTTATTAATACTCTATATTTTTTTTCTAAGTATTATATGATTAAACTTAGAAGCAACACTTGTAACAAACAAGACAATTGACATCAAGACAACTCACTTTACCACCATCCATTATTTATTTGACTATGCACAAACAATAATACAAAAAAATATTCTTGTTGCATGTAGCAAAGTGGACCCTTTGAATGTAACATCCGACTATGGAAGATGACTATTCTACCCTTTTTTTTTTCTTTTCAGGTTACAAGAACTTACATGATAATCAAACATAAAAAAGCTCTAAAAGAACATCCCCAAAGAAAATCTTGGATTATGATATGCATACCAGTTTACTCTTGGAGAAGTGCTTCTTCACATATCCTTTCAAGTCTTTATACATTACCTGTAATTAAAAAATTAATTTTTTTTACTCAAATCTTTACAAAGATAAAATTAGATATGGTTAAGCTAACCCATAAACCGTAAGGGTGTTACTTTACCATTTTACCCGCTATGAAAAGTTTTACTTACATTGGTAAAATACTAGAAATACGTTACATATGATGACAGAAGTGTATAAACGTGTTATGTTTTCGTGTAAACAATCCTATTATAGGTTATGTACGAATATCACCGATATATATGACTGCGTAAAATTATATAAAATGTAAAATAAAAAATTTGAGAGAGATTTAAACCTTTTGATTGGCATATGAAGTGTTTTCGGTGGAGAGAAGGGAGAATTCTATTGGCATGTGTTAAACCGGGAATCTTGCCCAAATGTCCCAAGTACTTGGCATGCTACCTCAAACAATTTCCCTGCAAATGGTGACATTTTAATACTTTATAATTAGTTTATTAGTTAAATTAAGTAAAAACTATTAACTAATAGTGAGCCCACCATTAATTATATACTTTAAGTTCTTTCAAAGATTAAATATGTTTCTTATAGCAGCTTCATAACTTCAGATTGTTCCATAACGACTACTGACAACAATTCATTGGTAATTAACTCATTGATCGGGATTAACATAGATTATCCTCTCGATAGACTATAATATTGATCGAGATTAACATAGGTCTAAGTGTCTAACGTTCATCTTATCCAAAAAAAAACTTCCACAAATAAAGTTTTTACGAATTTTGGTTGTATAGATATACATATACATATATATATATGTGTGTGTGTGTTATTTTTATTCGATTCGTATTCGATTTACTTAACTCGAATTGAATCGAATTCTTGATCATCGAATCGAATTCTTAATAATCGAATCGAATTAAGTCGAATTTCGAATTTTTCAAATTCGAATCGAATTCTGAACACCCTAGAGCCTAGTCAAGCTTGATATGTAAAGCTCGAGTTCAAACTCGCTTATTAAACGGCTAATATTGCTCGAGCTCTAGATTGTTCTTGGCTTGATTTTAGTTTTTAGCAACTAATCCCTAGTGGCTAATGAGTAAATCGGTTGGTTTACACTCTTAAGTTCCACCAATTGTATGAGTGCATTTTTCTATTATTTGCCAATTAAAAAAAAGGGAAAACTAGATGTGCATGATATCTCCACAACTAAATGGATCTAAGATGGAAAGGGCCTTACCTAAAACTTTTTTCACTTTACTTGGATCAACCAATCTTACATTGTCAAATCATTTCACTGAAACACAGTTTTGGAGGCAGTATTTCATTGATTCTTTTATTTATTTTCATTTAAATTCAAAAAGTAACCATTTTTTGTTTTCAAACAGTAATTAATTTTCTAACTGTTGCAACCTAAAGACTACCTTTTTTTACCCCTATAAAACCCCATAATTTCAATACCAAAATCATACCAAAACCAAAAGCATCTTTTTAATCATATTGTAAAAATGGTCCCAAGAAATGTAAATGAGGAGATCACGTTAGTGAAGGCGTATATGGATGTCAAACACACAAATCATCCTCCCGGTTTACAAAGAGATTCGTTTTGGCGTAACGTGTCGGTGGAAGTCAATCGAATAACTAGTACAAATGACCGCAACAAGGATTTGGTCGTTAGTAAGTGGTATGATCTCTTCACCAAGTGTAACCGATGGAATGCCCTCTTTGAAGCCACGATTGCACGACATCCTAATCTTCAAGAAGATATGGCAATCCAAGTCACACACGCCGACTATGTGAATGCACACGAGGGGAATTTCAACCATGTTGCGGCATGGCAATTGTTGCGCGATAGGTTTAATATTTAATGTTTAATGTTTAATGAAAGTAACTGTTAAAAGAAAAAATTAAATTAAAGTTAAAAATTAATAATCAAAATACAAACATAATTAACCTAATTAAAACATTAATTAAACATAAACCTAATTAAAATATTACTTAAACATAGCTAAAAAAGAAGAATACGCAATTGACTGGGGCGAAGAAACGTCACAATCACTATCACCTCGTCCAACCTCTCATATCGATATCCCTCACTTTCGGGTGTCGGTCAAGACATTTATTCATCCTAATACATTACGTATTCGGCCCTGGGATCAGTTTCATAACCTTCGTCCGAGGGGTTTTGCACCGTAACCGGTGGGTTTTGCACTATAGGAGGATTGATATGCCCGGCACTCTTACAACATCTCCAACCCGTATCGCTCCTAGTTGTAGTAGTGCCATCGTGTAATCATGTGCGTAAATCAATTCTTCCGTGGACAAATCATCAAGATGTTGTGGCTCGTAATATTCAAATGTTGGGGGAGGCTGTGTAGTCAATGGGTATGTAGTTGGATGGTGTGTAGACGGTCGGTGTGTACTTGGTTGGTGTGTTGTCGGTAGGTGTGTAGTTGGTTGGTGTGTGACCGGTGGGTTGTTTGTATCTTGGCGGTTTGCGCGGGATGATCGTCGTCGACACGTAGTCGGAAAAATATTGTCGCCACCCATATTTATATATGTAGTTGTATAAAATTATATGTGTGATATGGTGTGTATATAGTGTGGCAAAATTATAAAAGGTCAAAATATGAAACGGTCAAAAAAATTAATGCTCAAACAAAAAAAAATAACCGTTGGTAAATGGTTTGGTCAAAAAATATGACCGTTTCGTTAAACAAATCAACTCCACTATCCGTTAACTACAACCATCATTAGGTTCACGGATCCACTACCAGCACCGGCGGCGGCGGTGTTACCGTGCTGGTAGTGGCGGTGCTGGTAGTGTGGTAACCATGACCAAATCTGGTAGCACCCCTATCCCCCTAAACCAATTAGATTGAATACTTTCTACTGACAGCAAGGATTCTGAAATGTCAACAATCAGAGAAGATCTGATCATATAAATATCCAATAATGTATGTACAATACTGTTTGGATTCTATAAGTTTTAATTGCACATGAATATACCATAAAAATATAATATAACCCATAAAAAAATGTTTGATGCTTAATATATGGAACTTGCAACATGCCTACAGTATTGCAAGTTCAAAAAAGGTGGAACACATATGTACAAGTCAGTAAGTATTGAGTACAAGTGTGTAGGAATATGGGTTGGGTCAAAGAAGACAAACTCACAATAAAACTACTATAAGAATATATAGTTAGGGTTTTGGATTTATATGATGTTTTGATATGAACTTTCATTGTGTTTTTTAGTGAAAGTGAAGTCTTGCAATACTTACTCCAAACAAACCATCAATTTTGTAATATAGAACCAAAGACACTACAGCTCACACACACTTTCTCCCACACATATATATGAATATGTATATATAACCCCACCCCACCTGCCTACTTGATATCACAATTGACAATTCAATGATGGGCTTCATATAAAGTATTATTTATGAATTTGTGATTTTCATCTATTTGGTAGCTAAAGGTCATAAATATTATTGATATGGAAACTTAGATATGAAGCTTCTTTTGTTAGACTAAGGAATGTTGTATTGTATAGTACAAGTATAAACTGTACATGTTAGGTTGTCAATTTTCACCGGGTCTACGCGTATAACATACTTTCAAAATCAACCTTTTAAGGTTTATACTTTCAACAACACGCCTTTAAATATTGAAGTTGACGAGTGCCATGTAGTCACCTTGTCAACTCGGTACTGAAGTTTTTAACTTTTTTTAAATGTTCTTGAAATAGACATATAGTTGCATAAAAATATAGAAACTTTTGTGACAAGAAATGTAAATATAAACTTAAATACTTAATACAACAATAGGAAAAGTTAAACTTGGATTGTTTTGACATGATAGAATTAATAAAAAAAACATCTTAATATGAAAAATAAAATATTTCATAGGATATGAAATCTAAATTTACTATTTCCATTTAAGATCTTAGTAAAGGAGACATTCATCACGGACCACCAATATGTATTATCAAAATGTCCGTCTTACCCTTGACCCACCGACAGCTCAAAAAATCACCACCTCTACCACCCACATAAAAACAAGAATAACCACCAATATATGTTTGTTTACTTATAATTTATTTTACATACATAAAGGTATAAAATGTTAATTCACTTTATTTATATATATACCTATAATTTATGTAAAAAAGTTTGTAGGATGAATAATAACTCTACAAGCCAAAATCAACATATTTTTAAAAAGTTTCACGTGCCTAAAATTTCAATAAAATCACTCGTAATTTTTCTAAATTTGGATATTCTTTTGTTTTTAAGCTATTTTTTATTGTTGTGTAAACTAAAAACATTAAATAAAACAATTATATAACTTTGTTATTAGTTAGACTGGTGGGCATAAAGACATACCCTCATGATTGATCCTCATATTAAAAAATGATTATTTTTTGGCCTCTCCCTCATGTTCCATATAAGATATTTGAGACGGAGGACACCCCAACGAGGCGGTGTGCTCCGTCCATTATGAGGTACAGGTCGAAACGATAGAGGTATCAACAGTTCGTGATTCATACATCCGTGACATTACATTCTGGAAGTGTGACATCACATTATGAGGTATGTGGCAATTTCCTATTAATGCGTGATGTGGGCCAGTGTGTATCATTCCTAATTAAGGGGTGTATGGTTCCTAAATTTCTTTATTTTAATACTTATAATTACCTCCTAATTTTTGTTAACAATAAAAATAATAACTAGTATTTACCAGAACTTTTATTATTTAATTCTAGTATTTACAAAATAAAGTAACACTAATTTAACAAAAGGATTTTAAGGCATACCTCTACGTGACTTGGGTCGTGTTTGAACCCGATCAACACTTCCTATAACTTCCGGTTTCTTCGATTCCGCCTTCTCCGAACCCGGAAACAATACTCCGTCAATCCCCTGAACCGATATCCGCCCGTCAATATAAATATCCGGATCGAACAAATACGCCGTCTCCTCATCATCTCCAAACTTCACTGATCCATCAGCCTCTTGGGCCAACATCTTATGAGGTACATGTAGCGTGTCATATCGAATTTTCCCAAACCGTCTTACTGCATTGTACATGCTTTCTTCGGTTTGGTATTCGGGTATGATGTGGTAGTACATGATCCTTTCAGGTGCACCGGGCTCAGCTAGCTGATCCGTGGTCAATTTCGCCAGTGCTTCGTCGTTTGGTGCTAGTACGGTTAATACGTACCCTTCGGATACTAGTTTTCCCATTTCGGTTGCTAAATTCGTTAAATTCACCAAAATGTCCGCCATTTCGTTGTATCTGGTCACCGATAAATATATTAGATAGAATATATTAGTTACGGTTTATAACAGCGTTAATATATAGTTGATTAATAATACATTTTGCTGTGGCTAAAACACAACGTTAATAATTTCCTTTTAATATATAGTTGATTAATAATACATATTGCTAAAACATAATATGAATAATATGAATGAAGTGTTTGGTGTGAAATTTTACCCTCCATAGTGAAGCAATGTATGGATGAAATCCTTGACTTGACTTTCACCGTCAAAGTGATGGCGGGGGCCACCCGGTCCGGGAGCTGGAGCTGGGGCCAGCGACGGACCGGGTGCCATAGCGTAGTAAATCGGAAGAACCGGGGGCGAACCGGCAGGAACCGAGGGAGCCGGTTTCTTCAACCGGTTCGTCCTGGGATCAACTTCCGGTGCGCCTTCCGGTTTAACCGCGGAAATCGCACGCAAGCTCCGCCGGTTGTTGAAATCCTGTTGCACCGATTTCGGAATCAACAACCGGTTAATTCCATGAATTATTCCGTCTGGACGAAACACGTCGTCCAGACGGACAACCTCCGCATTGCCAGCGAGCTTTACGGTATCAAAATTGGATAAATGCAACGACTCTGTAGACAGAGTCGTGTGCCGAGTCGACTCGGCCGGCCATTCTATCCGGCCGAGTCGACTAGGCACAATATGGTGGAGAACAAGCGTCTGGAGCGAGCGGAGATTACGCGGTTCTAACAAGAACCGCTTAAACTCCGGGTCCAGTTCTCGCTCCAGAGCTTCATTCCTTGGAGCAAAAATAGTAATATTATGATTAGCAACCGCTTTTTCAAGCATTTGCAATAATAACGCCTTCTCCACCAGCTCAGATAACTCGGTGTAACGCGAGTCAAGCAAAGCCACCAGCACAGAATTTGAACTGATTTGAGTTGCCTCACTGAGTTGACTCAGTGTTAAAACAGAGAAAAAAACGACACACATTTTTAACGCCAGCATCTTCTTCTTCAATTTTTATAAAAAAAATAAAAACTGAAGTTATTTAATTTGCTTAGAAGGAAGGTCAATGTTGTAGAGAGAGAGAATAATGTTATTGATTCTCAGTTTTGATTTATATTTTTAGAAGGTGGTCAGAGACAGATGGGTATGTAAGGCAGCTGAAAACAGGGGTTTGGTATAAAGGTGAGGGGGTTTTATGGAGTTTAGTGATAGTTGAGGGGGTGGAGTGTAAATATTTTTGGGTAAAGTATCGTCGGTGGTGTGGTCGTGGGTTGTTGTCACAAAGGGAGTGAAAGGTTGATTACATGATGATGAAATAGCATAAAGTCTTTGAATTATAGGTGTCTATTAATTTTTTGTGTTAAATTTTGCATTAAAATAACTTATTCTATTTGATTACTATTTTATATAAGTTTTGAATGAAGGGAAGAGATAACGTATAAAGCGTCTAAACGTACGAAGCGTAAGAAGCATCCTAAGCCATTGGATTTAGGCGGTGGCAAGATGGTAATTTAGGAAAAGCGCGTTTTAATTTGCAGAAAATCATAACAACAGAGATTCAACAATTGATCGAAACGTAACATCAAAACAAAATTATTTCAACAATTAAACAAATAATTGAAACCGATTAAATGTTCCGAATCATCAAACAATCAAAAACATTGATTTGAATCATAAACAGTTCCTGATTTGCAGAAAAAAAGAAAAACAGAGCATTGCATTTGATGGTTTAAAATCACATTAATCCTATTCAAAAAACACAATCAACGCATATAATATTAACAAAAACATACGATTTTAATAAATATAATTACAATTACAGAAAAAAATGGATTTCAAAAAGATTCAGATTAAGAACACTTGAATACATAAAAACAGACGCACTCATGTATTATAAGGTGCGTCTATACAAGTCATTAAATACTGGGTCAAAAATACATAAACAGACGCACTCATTTTAAATTCAGACGCACTCTTGTAAAATCAGACGCATTCAATATCATGTTTGGACGCACTTTTATACTCTAGAAAAACCACCACCTGATCACTCACGCACACAAACTGAAATGCATACAACCGTAAAACGAGCTATAATAATCGGTAATGGCTTCGCTGGAGCAGGGGATCAGTGTTATGGATTAATTCAAGCTTTAGGCCTATATAATCACCATTCTTTGTATGTAAGGGTTTATCATTACCATTATCTTTTTCTATTTACAAGCTTCTGCGTTATATGTGATCATTTTTTTGGTTAATGTTATGTTGGTTCTTCTATGTGTAGAAACAGGGGAGCCAATTATTAATTCTCCAAAACAAACGCACCCTATATGTGTATTTAAACGCACCCAAACTTTAAAACAAACGCACCCTATATGGCTTCCTTTATAAAAAGCACCAGCTGCTGCAACAATGGCGGTCTTGTAGAGAAAGGTCGTCAGAATCGACCTCGGAACCACCAACATCACCGTCGTGCACCGGACGCCGTCCATGGTGGATCATTATCGGTCCATGTTCTAAAATAGCTCATACGATTTTTAGGAGTCATAAATTTGGTTTTATTGAGTGTTTGGACTTTGTTTCATGTTTTAAAATGAACACTAAAAAAGGTTACAGTAGGTGATCAATTTACCTAGTACATATTGAACATGAGACAATGGAATCTATTACTGTGACACAGTGATGATCCATTCTACAAGCTTATGTTATTATTATTCATTGAATAACAAACAATTATGGTTCAAACGCAAAGGAAGGACTGAAAACTGATCAAATATGATCTTTTGGTTAATATTATGTTGGTTCTTCTACTTGTAGAAACAGGGGAGCCAATTAAACAGGGAGCCAATTATTAATACTCCAAAACAAACGCACCCTATATGTGTATTTAAACGCACCCTATGTGTATTTAAACGCACCCAAACTTTAAAACAAACGCACCCTATATGGCTTCCTCGGAACCACGAACATCACCATCGTTGTGCACCGAATCGACTTTTGTTCATGCAACTAATCAAGGTGGTTTTAACTTTTCACAGTGGACTTTTGTTCGTTTACTTCATGTTGATTTAATTGAATATTAGCTCAAACATGACATGGTATGTGTGTTAATAGCTGTATGATGTACATTAGGATATACAAGTGAAAACGCACTCAAATTAAACAAATAGAAACACACCAATTATATCTATGTTAATAGTTGTATGTGTGTTAACAAATAGAAACGCACTCATATACAAGTGAAACGCACTCAAATTAAACAAATACAAAAGCACCATTTATATCTATGTTAATAGTTGTACGCACTCATGTATTTTGACAAAAAATTTGAACGCATTCAATTGTTTGTTAATTTTTTTTTGCAGAGAATTGTTTGTTTTAAAAAAAACAGAGCATGTTTTGCCTAAGTATGATTAGGGTTCTACAAATCAATTCTCTTCAGTACCATGCTCTGTTTTTTATAAAAAAAAAATAGAGCATGTTTCAAGTGGTGGGTTTTCAAATATCGAAGCATTCATTTACATTTATACATTCCATCTTCTTCATTCACCTTCAGTAACCATGCTCTGTTTTTTGATTTTTGGAATGATTCTCTATAATCCTTTTTTTTAATATTCTACATTTACACGTTCAGTTTTTTATTTTGATCGATTAAACTGCAATCGTGAGAATCAAATTGAGATTGAATCGTAATTGGATTGAAACGTAATGTGTGTGTGTGTGAGATCGTCTGTGTAATCAGTTACGTGTGAAAAAGTCTGGAATGCCCTTGGGTTAAACTGATATTAAGATTAATTATAGTTTGGTTAGGTTAACTGGGGTTTGGTTAATAGGACACTTGTCATCCCCTGGTGGCTTCTTATTGCTTCTCACGTTAACACACTTTATATCGTATACTTTCTCTTGAATGAATATAACTTTTGTAGAGAGTAGTTTAAAAAGTACATATGAGAATAAAGAAGTGTTTAGAGATATGTAAATTATAACATTATTTTGATTAGTAGTTCAGTTGTGTAAATAATCCTTATGTGTAATACACAAATCTATAACCTAATAAAATTACTACCATATAAATTTATAAAATGTAATAATTTACTAAAATTTATTTTCTTACTTGTTACATATAGCTTTTTTTAATCTTAACTTTCATTAAACGAAAACGCCAACAACACTAGCCACCTATTTCCAAGACGGGAAAAAGGAGGCCGAAAACCACAAAAATTACATTACACCAAACGCACACCATCTATCCCAATCTACGCCGCCGCCTTTAAACCTATGTTTATACCATAAAAACCCCCAAGGACTTGATGTCCGCAATTAACTCCACAACCTTCGGCTCCTTACTAGAAAATATAGTTTTGTTCCTCGCCTTCCATATCCTCCAACAAATAATTATAATTATCCCGTGAAAAACCTTCTTCTTATAGCTATACAAAGGTATTTGTTTTTAACTTTTTAACTTGTTACATATAGCTATACAAAGGTATTTGTTTTTAACTTTTTATAGGCTAAATGGATTTTGATTATCTTTGAATCTTCTATTTTTAGGTGGATTTTTTCACACTTTAATAATGACATATACATGTCTTCGTACTCTTAACCATTAAACATGTTTATAGTAATTTATAGTATAATTATATCTATACTATATTATAAAGCATGAGGGAAGGATGGTCGTAAATTTTAAGTAAATACAAGTGTTTATGCTTATGGTATAATAGTAAATGAGGTTAGTTTAGGGGCAAAGTTGTCTTTTCTACACTCTTTACATTACTATAACATTTGTAACAATTTAAGGGTGAGTTTTAAAACTTAGTTGAAAAGTTGAATTTATGTCTATTTCAATTACTATAAAATTTGTGAGTTGTGACAATGTTAGAGTGACTTTCAAAACCAAAAAGAGGAGTTAAAAAGTTGAATTTGTGTCATCTTAAGTGGATGGAGATTTTAATACCAGTCATAAATGGATTGAATAAATGCAACCATAAATAGATTGAAAACCTCATCTATTTGTGTACAAATGGGAAAATGACTAGCTTCTTTATTCACCATATATCTTTAGACGTCAAAAAAATCTCAGCAGATCAAAGGTAGGTTTTTCAGTTTTTGGTTTTAATTCGTATGTTGTTTGATAATGTTTGTTTTGAATGAAAAGAAACACGAAGATCTTATCAAGAACTCATCAATGATCAATGGCGGTGGTGGCTTTCTTTTTTTGTTGCACGTTTACTTTTTTATATTTTTGTTTTTATGCATTGTCTTTAAAGGGTTTGCAATTATCCAATTAGGTTAGTATAAATGGTTTGACGTATTTCTTTTTATTTGAACAAAAGAATATGGAACAAGCTATGCATAAGCTATCAATGGAAGTGCCAACTCCACCAATGATGATCAATAGCGACGAATGTTTTCACACTCAGGTGCGTGTTTTATTTTAAGCACTGTTAAATGAAATAATCTTAAATATTAAAACCCACAAAATGGTCTTGATCATGTATAAGAATTGTCTCGATTCTTGGTATGTCCTTCGGTTTAGGATATTTCATATCGTGCCAAATGGTTTGGTTTACTTTTAATATTTGAAAATGTTTAGGCTATGTATTTCTTACATTGCAGTGCGGTTTTTATTTATTTAAGTTGTACTGTTTATACTAGTGGGAATACCCGCGCGTTGCAGCGGGTGCCCGACTGATATCAGATGTAGTTATATAAGCCATCTATTTAATGATCTATTATATCATTTTGTTTGCAATCATTAGTCAACTTTGGTCACATCTATTTCTCCATATGTTTCAGATTGATTGTATCAATAACTAAATGAAACTTGCCGAGGCTTATAAATTGTTATGTACTTATCCTATATTTACTTTATTAGTGACTAAAATTATCAACAATAAACATTGCAATTCCCCCCAATATAATGACTACATTAAGAACATATAAAAATATAGTAGGTTATATAATACACGTAACTGGATAAGGAATTAAGGATGTAAATAAGACCATTCCTTTGACCACGAAAGTTAGAAGTGACTTCTTTTGAATTTTAGTATATCCATGCAGAAATGAAAGATAAATAAATTACACGAAGAAATATACGAGGAAAAATAAAGATAAAAAATAGTTGACTCTTACAATACTCTTGACAAGCTCCTTAGCAAGCAATTTTACAATACTCTTGACAAGCTCCTTAGCAAGCAATTTTACTGGTGTTAAGCCAGAAGAATTAAACTCACCTACAGTTGACTTGATGACATAGAGATTACACTATGTCGATTTTGCCATCAGCATGCCATAAACCAAAATCTGAACTTACATCCTAGAATACACAAATCATTAAATTTTATGCTTAACTGGTTTTCCAAAAGTAAAATATTACCATATTATTGTAACCTCTTCTCTAATCACATAAATAATCGCATCTAAATAGGAAATCACATTTGACTTGTGAATTAAATAACATATGGGTTAAATTCAAAACTCTATACATTGAAATCTCCATACGTATTAAGAAAAAGAGCAAAAATAACCCTACTTGGAGAAACTAAGGAGTTGCCTTGTCTACATATATCCATAGTTATGATTAGTTATGTATTTTTTTATCCATACTCATGATTAGTTATGTTTTTTAAATGACAGACTATATATTAGATCATGTAAAAATGGGACAAAAAAAAATACAGCTAGCAACTAACCAAAATCAAAAGAATACCACTGTGACCACTCCAATGGCTTCGTCTTGGATTTACTGTTCACCCATAAGCCTGAAGCCTTGAATCCTTGATGTCCACAATAAGCTTTGGTGAAGAGATGGTCATCTGGTTTTTAAAAAAAAACTTGTCATTACGGGCTTTGCAAATAGACAAATGAAATTAGAATAACCTCATTACTCGCCTTCTTTCTTACTTGGATACCTGGAGAAAATTATGCAACTCTAACAGGTTACATAAATTAAACGCATATATTGGAGGATTTTGCACCAATATCCAACATGTTGCCAAACCAAATTAGCCCATTTACAGTGTAACAAAAGATGTTCCGGTGATTACTCGACGTCACCACACTCCAAACAAAAAGTAGTTGTTACCTGGACGTCGGGACAGTGCCACCAAGGTAGGAAGACGCTCCATCTTCGCGCGCCCTTCCAAAGATATTAGCCTTCTTTAGGAACCCAATTGTTCCAAGTGTACTAAATATAGCTGTTGTAATTCCTCCATCTCCAAAGTATTAAAACTCTCTCTTTTCCACCTCCATTGCCCCTAAATAGTGCCATGTGAATTAATAATATAAAGCTAATACTTATCTAACATACAAAAAAAAAAGCAATCCCTTAAGTAAAACAACGCACATCAACAGACAAATATTTGTAACTGGTTAAATAAATAAAAAAAAAAACCCCAAATGGGTCATAAACTCACAATGGAGAATATAATTCTTGAAAGATTTCAACAATTAAAATTTCTACGCTTTTTAGACTAAGATGATCAATTATTAAATCATGTCCCAAACAAAAATCTCCTGCTTTTAGTTGTTGCCAAATCAGTTGTTGTCTGCACCTATTTTTGCAACCCTCAAGGCTTCATCCATGATCTTGTCCTTGTTTTGTGTCTGTCTTTCAACAGCAAACCATATACAGGCCTACACGTTACATTTGCCACGCTCAATAAAAACTACTAATTTAACCCGTGAATCAAGAATAATCATAAAATTAGCCGTTTCACCCGCTGAATAAAAACTACCCAAGGGGAAAAAAAGAAAAGAACATTACACATAGGGTGTCAACCGAATTTTGGTACTACGCATCACATCTTAAACAACAAAAAAATGGGGCCACTTGACCTGTTCAATAGAGATTACCCATTAATTATTCATTTGACTTGTTTGTCAAGAGCCTAATGCTCTAAATCCTTTAACTTAATCATGTTACCAATCATATGCTTAACATTATCCATTATATATCCAAAGTATAAAGCATATGTAATAAAGAGTTGCATACATCTATGCTGCACCAATATTCGTTATTTTAGACACCAAGATTTGACCAAGTCAAATTGTTGTTTTCCCTTAAGAGTTAAGAATACTTCAATTTGAATACTTCCAGTCGTTATAAGTATACACAATTTAACTTACCACATAAACAAAATCTTGTAAAAGTAATAACTGATCAATTGAAAATTACCTCGCAATGATGTATTTGGCTCAAAAGTACAATATTGATGGCACTATCTAAAAAAAACCAATCAAACCATTCAATCCAATAATAAGTTAGGCAACATCATTAATCGTTGGATAATAAAGAACAAAAAAAAACTTTGAATTACCTAGGCATCTTTCTGGTTGCCGGAGTTAACATAAAGAAAGCGGGGATATGTTCTTTGGAAACTTCGGGGAACGCACTACAATAACAAATTTATATCTTACATATTGCCAGTCCAATTATGGAAGTGTTGTAACATAGAGAACAAAACAAATAAACGTAATTATAATTTAAACAAAAAGTATCAAGCTAAAAAAATAAAATAGATAGATAGGCAACATACCTCATAACCAATAACACTCAAAGTTGCAGCATAATCCGCATCTGAATTAACTAATAAGCTGCCTTGGCCAATAACACTCAAAGTTGCCTTGGGCGCCTCACATACGTGAAGCTCTCGCCTCGCGCTTTAAGCCCGCGCCTCGAAATTTGGAACCAAAACGCCTATGAGCGCCTCGCGCTATTTTAAACCAAGCTTTTGGCTATCAACGCCACGACTTTCGGCTATCAACGCCACCGCTTAGTTGGTTACAGATTGGCTAATCAATAGCATATTTCCAGCGTTGCCCTTGTTTTAATTACCTTTAGAGGCTTGCTAGGAAATTGTTTTCCAAATTTGGACGACATGGAAAAAGATAGAGAGAGAAGGATATAGTAATTCAACAGAAACTCCCTGCATTTTGGATTATTGATGAAAAATGGAAGTACAGTACATGACTTGTATTTATAGTGAAAATACAATGAAGTCAACATTTTAAAAAGTCACAGTACATGCCTACACGGTACACACAAACTCAACCAACGCCCCAGCCCTAACCTAACAGATTATTACTAAAAATTGTTGCTGGTGTGGCAGTTGCTATACTGAATACTCTTCACATAGAACCACCATAAAATCTAATGTCACAAAATGATCCTCAACTATTTCCTAGTCTGAATTAGTCAAATAGCATATGAAATTGATTTTTACCTTTTCATTGTAATAAAACCTAAAATATTTAATATTGATATGCTATATTTTTCTCATTTTCTTTCTTAAGCCGGTCCTACGTCAGGTTTGAATTTCAACTTTACACTTCGGAACCATGCTAAAAACCATGACAAATTGTGGGTATAAAGTAAAAACCATGAAAACATGTCAATTTCATTAACATTTTATTTTTTAATGATGAACAGGTGGACATTTACCGGTGATGCCAAAACAAGCTCTGAATTCAATATCAACTCAACAGGCAAAAAAAAATAAAAAAATAATAGAACAAGCAAAAAGATTAATACTTGAAAAATGTAGAATGAAAAAGAAAATGAATATCAATGCACATACATTCAAGCTCTTGATTAGGTAGAAAATCGAATTTAAAGCAATTGAAAAAAAACCTAAACAAGAATTTAGAAATCTAAGAAGAAGAGCATTCGAGTGCTGAGAGATTGGTGTTCTTACTTGGTCTTTTGATTTGAAGAATCTGAACCCTAGTTTCATCACCGGGGAACTTGCCGGACTTTTGTTGAATTCATTGCTGTTGGTTGTGGTTGTAAAGAAACCGGCCATGGCCAGAGGAAGAAGAACATGAGAGATTAATGGAGTATAAATGACTACAACCGTTTATTGAAGAGAAATCGAACAGACGGAGCAATTAATCTCTTCTCGCATTTAATTCCTGTGATAATGGTGATAAGAGGAGTTGAAAAGAGGGATATTTGAAGAAGGCTAACGACGATTGTGGGGCAGGGATTGGAAATAAAGGGTAGCATAGTAAATTTATTTTGATATTGTAAAGGTGGATGATGGTGAAATGTCTATATTACCCTTCTAATTGTCTTAATTGTCACAATTGTTCCTATAATACCCTTAAAATTCTTGCTTAAATATGTTGTACATGTTGCATCTTAAGTTGTACGAAAATGAAAATGACTAGGCTAGCCATCACTGCTCCTTAATAAGATAATATAGATTAATGGATTATGTTTAACAATATAATAATTGGAGTACTTTTTAAGTTTTAACTATATCCATTTTAGCTTTTTTTTATGCATTTTTTTATCTAGATTCAGTCAATTAATCAGTGAAACCAAACAAAATTTTATGTTGTTTGCTATGATAAACTAAGTTTGGCATACGGTTTAAATTTAATATCGTTATAACAAAATCTTTAAACACACTTTAAAGACACGAAACTATAAACATCTATGTTGAATTTGAAACTTTAAAGATGACACATATGTTTAAATTTTCAAATTCAGGGTGGACTATTTTTTGGATTGATGTTTCTGCTTTTATACACATGTATTTTCATTTTGCATATTCTCAAAATCAATTAATAAAGCTTTCCATGCAACAAGTTAAATTTTAAATTCAAAGTGTGTCATAAATTAAGACATAATTAAAAACAATCACTACTTTATACTTTCGCTTATATTGCTTCAGTTAATACAGAAACCAAATGACTTGAGCAAGAGTAATATCATAGATAACCACAACTTCGCAAACTGTTTGCAAGCATGGCCTTTAATATATTGTGCTCCATTTCTATCAGTTCAACAAACAATACCAAAATCATGCAAGCATCATACTGTCGCAAAGAGAAGCCAAAACTCTAGCAAGACTTGGAACAAGACATCGCTCACAAAATTTCCACTGGTTCATGAGGTTAGAGGATATTATGATAAATTTTAATCTCAAGTTAAATTTCCGGTTATTAGTGGACAACTGATTGGACCCAATGTTCATATCCGATTTACCAAGCTAAATAATTAAAACCCATCGGTTTTTGAAATACCTTAATCGAAAGTTATGGTGATTGGCTCAAAATCAAATTGAGCCAAATAACAACTTGTGCAAGCCTTGAAAATCAACAACCGAAGTTTTGTGTCCCCGACGCAACGTACAGGCAACCCACTAGTAACTAAATAAAGTATGCACACTTTAATTTCGCTAGTAATGTAGACTTACCTTATAATATTGGGGCAATTTCATATATACCCCTACAAAACATCAAAATTTCATATATACCCAAAACATGCTTTAGGGCCATTGTACAATATGCATGAAAAACTTGTACTTTGGGTATATATGATATTTTACAAGTTTACAATGGCATATATGAAATTGTACCTATAATATTTGAGTTTGAACCAGTGAGAGAGATGCTCCACCTTTTGCTCTCTTTCATTATCTTAACTGAAACGTCTATATCTCTTCACTATCTCACACATATACATTTTGTAAAACACATATATTTTTTATGTATTTCGTGTACTGTTTTAATAGGTTTTTATTTGCTTTTTTTAGTAATTTTTATTATTTATTATTTTGTAGGTGTTCGGAAAGAAAAGAGCTTAAAACGAAGGAAAATGATTAAGTCACGAGCACCGGGAGCGAGCAACATTTTATATAAAAAAAATATTTTATAAAAGAATAAAGGGGAAATGGAATTTAATAATCCCAACTTTGGGGGGTTGGAAGGCAGTAGTCCCAACTTGAAACTTGTACTACAGCAGTCCCAACTTGTCAACCATTTTATTTGGTTGGTCCCAGACTAACCTCAGTTAAGTTTTTCTGTTAAATGCTGACGTGGACTGCCATGTGGCGTCTGACGTGGCCAATCTGTCCCACTTGGCAAAAAAAATGGGCCCTCTTTATCCACTTGGCTTTTTTAATTAAAAAAACTTTTAATTATAAAATAACTTTTAATTATAAAAAAACTTTTAATAATAATAAAAAAGAATTATATATATATATATATATATATATTATACACATACAATATATACACACTATCTATCATCTCTTTCTTCTCCCTACCACCCACCACCACCACAACCACAACCATCACCACCAACCACCTCCCACCACCACCACAACCGCTCCCCACCAAATTAGGGCTTCTTCCACCACGAAACCATAACCAGACGAAACCATAACCATACCAAAACCACCACAGCCATGACTATCACCACCCCCACCGTTATCCTCCACCACGAAACCATAACCATACCAAAACCCCAAACCCAAAACACACTAACAAACAATCAGCCACCAAAACCCGTCATATCCAACCCCTTAGCGGTTGAGGTGGAGAACCGAGGAAGCAATCGAGGCAGCAGTGATGGGTCCGGGTCACAATTAGGGTTTCGACTAGGGTTCAGGTTAGAGTTTTGATTCAGGTCCGATTAAGGATTAAAGGTGAATGGTGGTGGTTTACCAAGGTAACAGAGGTGGGTTTTTGTGGCGGTTTCGTTGGTGGTTGATGACGGCAATAGGGATTCAAGGCTCCAACTGCAGATCTGGTGGTGGTGTTTGTGGTGGTGGTTGCAGATGGCGGCGGTTGAGGTGGTTGTTGGTGGTTGTAGGTGGGGTTTTGTGGAGGTGGTTGCAGATCTGGTGGTGGTTGCAGATCTGGTGGTGGTGGGTGTCATTTTAGGGTTCTAGGGTTCTTGAGGATGTCTGATGAATTTTTTGGGGGGAATGATTTTGATCTTGGATAGATAGTAATATGTTGGAGAGATTTGCATGTGGCCCCCCCTTTTTTTTAAAAACATTAAATTAAATTTGATTTAAACATGTGGATAATGGGTCCTTCCTTTTTTTTTGACAGACACACACTTTATGCCACGTAGTTTTCCACGTGGGTTGCCTACGTGGCACTTAACTGAAAAAACTATCTGGGGTTAGTCTGGGACCAACCAAATAAAATGATTGACAAGTTGGGACTGCTGTAGTACAAGTTTCAAGTTAGGACTGCTGCCTTCCAACCCCCCAAAGTTGGGATTATTAAATTCCATTTCCCCAAGAATAAAAGGAAAAAAAAAGAAACAAATGAAGGGCTTGTGGCCCCTGATATGAAAGACCAAAGAAACAGGCCCAAGTGGAAGCCCAATAAGGAGTTCGTGATACGCAGAGATGGTCCTGTAGGTCTTCGTGGGTTGTGAAAAGCCCAACGTCAACAGGTTTTTAGTTGCAGCCCAAGAAACAAGATTCCAACCCACTAAACATGTTTAGTTCGATCATTATCAAGTACTAGCAGAGTAGCAGGAAACCCGTGCGTTATGACGGAGTCGACAATACAGGGTGAAAACGTAATTCAAACCTTAAAACGATAAAAAGAATCAATATGTAAGGTGTATGTTTGTGTGTGTAAGCACATGTGCTTCATAGTGGGGTAATTTTTTAAAGGCTACAAGGAGATATGATAGCATGCTACGTTCTATGTACCATATGCAATTTGAGCTACATGCCAGTAAAAAAAATGGAAGTAACGGTTTGACTCATTAACAACTATTATTATACTAATAGTCTTACTCAATATGTTGAAAGTGCCAAATCTTGAGAGATTGTCGAGAAGAAGAAAGCATAGGGACCTTTATAAGATCCACATTAAGAAGAGGTTGGAATAGCACATATGTAATCAACCTGCAAAGAAACATACCCATAACTTTTCCACATGATAAAAGGAATGCAATACAACTGCTAATTAAGTGCACCATAAATTTCTATCAGTGGCATCGGAAAGTGAAATTGGAAGTTAGGTTAGTTGAAAATATTGCACATAAGACATCCCAACCTTAGAATTTTATAGACGTGCACATATCGTTTTTTTTCTAGGAACCGAACCGGCCCGTGTTTGCTGCCAGTTCGTGTCTGAATCGGTTCGGTTCGACCTCGGTTTTGCCTGCTTGAAAGACCGGTTTCAGTTCGGTTTCGGTTCATGAACCAATTCATGCGCACACTTTTTTTTAAGAAAAGACATCACAAAATTATTGTTTTTTAACGTAAAGTTCGACTTTTATTGATTCATACAATCTTTTTAAGGTGTATAGGTATATATTTGTATGTGTAGAAACCTTTTTGTATAATTTTGTTTTGTATAAATTTTTATATAAAATTACAATTTTTTTAATAAAATATAGTAATTACTTAATTTTGTTTGAAACCCTTCTCAAATGCTTCATAATATAATATAGATTATAGATTATAGATATAGATTAATGGTAATTGGAAGTTATGATAAAAGTAGGTTTTGCGTGAAAAATAGAAAGGGAAAAAATTACATGATATTTGAGTTTTAGGCATGAGACTTTTCCTATGCCATCTTAAAATTCATGTAAAATGATATTTATAGACATTTTTCCTCCTTTATAATGTAGTATAGATAGGCAGGTGTAGGACGAATTTGAGAGAGGTTTTGGATATCTAAGGCAAGATATGAAGGCTGGGATCGCTCGGGAGTCAAGATTGAAGCTTAAATCAGGTTTCGACTCTACACGGGTTTATCTACTTTGCGTTCTCAACTATGTTTTGCTATTACTTTGATATTTTGTTTATGATTTCGGTTAGGGCTGTAGATGAGCTGAGTCGAACCAGGGTGGGCTCGGCTCAGCTTGTTTAAAAATCAAGCCGAACTGAGCCCATTTATTTTACCAAGCCTAAATGTTGGGCTTGGATTCGGCTCGTTTAAAACCGAGCCGAGCCCGCTCACGAGCTGCCAATTTATTTTCATACTTTTTTTTTTACAAATATCCATATTATATATGAAACTAGTTTATATTTATGTATTTGTTTATGTTAAATCACTTAATCAATAATGCAAAATAAATAATTCATGAACTATAACCATTTTTTATATTTTTGTACTTATTTCTTTATTGGAAACTAAAAAACGTGGTCATATAAAAATAAATTATTTGGATATTTTATTCATACTGTATTTTTAGTTACATGTTATGTTATAGGTTTTTTTTTCAAATTATATAAATTGTAATTTTGGCTTTAATTTAAACGAGCCAAATGAGTGAGCTACAAGCCAAACTTACTTGGCTCGGGCTCGGGCTCGGCTCGTTTCAAGCCGAGCCAAGCTCGTTTACAGTTGAGTTTTTTTTCAAGTGAACCACGAGCCGTGAACTTTTTGAACAATGTGTAGCTAAACTTCTGTAGCTACCTAGGTTGAAGATGATTATTGGTTGATTTTGGATTTTTATTTTTTTTAAATTACTTTTTTTCATAACTGACAAATCCATAAGTTACTTGGTTATGGATTCCAGATTTTTGTTTTAGTAAAAGACTTGTTTATGATTATGTGATGTGTGTGCGTACTTCCTGTTGATTTATGATATATTACATGTTTAATGAACATCTTAGTGAATGTCTTTCATGTTTGGATGCTTGTTAGAGTTATTTGCTTTGTGCTTATAGCTTAATTTATGTTTTTAGGCATGAATTCCATAGAAACATTAATATAGAATTTACAAGTGGTTAGTATTTTTCCTATTTTTGAGACCAAGAGGTAATAGGTAGTCAGGTTTGTCTTTAGTGCAAGAGATTTATGCTAGAAAGTATTATTTGCTTATTTGTGACATATATTAACTTTATAGGTTACTCCCTACACTTAACGGGGTTTGTGGTTAAAGAGTGAGAAATTTAAACAAATCTAGCGAATACTTTAGCATAGTCAGTGAGACTGGTAGGTGATCTATCCAATCAGTGAGATTAGTAGCCTTTAGGATATCTTTTAGGTTAGTCTTGGTAAATGATGCGGGAGCCGCTATGATACTAAGGGTATGTTTGGCAAAACTAGCTGGAGGCTGGTAGCTGAAAGCTGGTAGCTAGTAGCTGCAAGCTGGAAGCTGGAAGCTTTTTAAATATATTTTGGTGTTTGGCAGAGTAGTTGGAGCTTTTAATAAAATGTATAAAATGACCAAAATGGGCATAATTAAAAGCTTGTAAAGAAGGTTTTTATTTTATTTTTAAAATAGAATGGGTATTTGTGTCATTTACTAATTAAAAGCTAGTAGAGCTTTTTTCTTAAAAGCTACTACTAGTAGCTTTTCACTATATAGCTTTTTCTCCAACCTAAAAGCTTCCAGCTCCTTCAACCAAACAAAGCTTTTTATTGAGTATGAGTTTTTTCTTAAAAGCTTGAAGCTTGAAGCTCCTAAAAGCTCTTAAAAGCTCCTTGCTAAACATACCCTAAGGGTGAATATTTTGATGATCTTGATTGTCAACAAAGTTTCCATACTAGGGTAATTCTAGTGTCATTAGTAGGATTCGATACCTAGGTAGTTGCCTTTTCTATCCTAATATCTGCCTTAATGATCCTTAGCTTCATGTTTGCTTGAGTTTTAGCTTTTTCACCAAAACCTTATTTAAAATCATTCTAGTTCAGGTCCTAGTTGAGTCTTGTTTTGTTTTTAGTGGTGTCATGTGGGTACAGATATTAGTTGGTGGATTGCCACCACAACAGACTAAATCACATGAGAGGGACAAGAAATACATGGAGCAACACCATTTGAAGATTCGGAGATGCATAGATAATAAATCATTTCATTACATGCCACAAATCATGTTTGGTCAATGTAAGTCTAAGAGTTGGTGGCCTGGCCCGTTTGAACTTGTCAAACGTATTTCTAGATTCACCATTCGTTTCTTGTCAAACAATGGTGAATGAAAAGAATTAAACGGGTAGGAATATAAGCCACCTAATCATAACTTGGGTGAAAACCCAGTTGTAGAACTTTTATTAGTTTTGTAATTAAAGTCTAGCCATAAATCTTGTTCAAAACAGAAACAAATACAATTATAAGTTCAACAAACATGATTCAAACTGAAAGAAACAAAGGAACGAAGAACCCGAATGATTAAAACTCGAAGCTCTTGATCCCAAACCTTGGCCTTCTCCTCACCTCCTAATCGTCCAGAGCTACTTATGTTCGTCCCAAGGTGTGATCATCTCATGTAAAAGTTGAACTAGGTTTTTTAAAATCGATCTTGGGCCAAAAACATCATTTTCTCAATACAATAACCCTTCGCGTCATGCGAAGGGCCTGGGGAGGGGCATCGCGTAGCGCGAACCACAGAAAAGACGTGGGGGCGTGATGCTTTAATAAAACCAACAAAAAGGGTATAATGGTCATTTCAGAGGCCTTTCTAGAGCCTCGCGCCGTGCGTAGATTATCTGCTTTCCTTGTTGCGTAGCGTGGCAGGGACCTTTGTGTCCATTTTCTCGTTTTTAATCTCCCCGAGCTAACATGACTTATCCGGATGCTCGTTATTCCTCGTTCAAGCTCATATCCACTCCCTTTTTAATCCGGACATCTATAAAACATAAAATAATAAATAGATACGAAAAACACACATAAAACGACACAATACGAATTGATTAAAATACAAATGTACATAGAAATCAGATGTATCTTACAATACATCATAGCTCAACAAGGAAGACATAACACATGAGATATGTTAAGTAGTAGTTCTTCCTAAGAGAAACAAAAGATTCCAAATTTGGAGGGTTTAACATATTAGATCATTAGAAACACAAAAGAGGTTTTGTCTTGTTCTTTTAAAATAAATCAAGTCAATCTTAATATGCTGAATGAGACTCCGACATAATTTGTAAGATCTAGTTAAGATCTTAAACTTGTCTCAAGGGATATCAATTGGGATATGTAATACTCAACGAACTAATATGCAAATCATACCATAATCAAAGATAGAGATATCTACGATTAAAAGGACACTAATGGATGGTATATGGGAATTATGTGAAGGCAAGCGGGGTCTATGTAATTAAATAAGTACCATAGAGGAAGGTACACTCAAAATAGATAAAAATATCAAGATCATTTAGGAGTAAATGTCAAGTGATTTTTTAACCAGTGATGTAACACATATGGACCATAGAGATGATTCAGGAAGTGACATTTAGTCACAATTAGGATGTGGAATATGAGATACTCAAATCCTATAGCAAAATATGTGAGATTATATTTGGTCAAGGCTGACTTTGATGGCGTTCTCTTGCCTTTTTACAATTCTTAGTATGATTTACAACCATTTGATCTTTTGTTAGGCAACACATATCTATTATGCCGACTTTGATGGCCTTTTCTGGCCTTCTCACAATTCTTAGCATGCTAAAATGAATCTATTTGGATGTCTGCACTGCTTTACTTCTGTTTACCAATAAATCAGTTGGTTCAAGTGTATAGATGCATTATATTGATACAACTTAATCATATTTGCAGAGGATGACATTGGTGACACAAGGATTCAATACCAGGACTAAAAAATTCAGCAAAGAAACCTAACGCTTTTGAACTAAACTAGGCATATATTTTGTTGCATTATTAACGTGATTTTCCTTATTGAAGATGGAAAAGATGTAAATTTTTTTAAGGTTATGTATGTCAAATATTGTTGTAATTGGAAACTGAATTTCTTCTTTTCGGTCGCTTTGGATCGGTCCGGAGTATTTTAAGAGAGGTCTAGATGGAAGTGTTATCCACATGACTAATATGCCACATATCCGTCTTGAACTCCGTGGCATGGTATATGTCTTAAGTTAACATAGCTTTTTCTATATTTTTGTCATCTAATATTTAAAGTGAAAAATGATCGATCCTAGATGACAAATAGTGAATATTTGTTTATTAGGCCCTTCAAACTCAAAGGTATGAATATATTTCTTCAGCTAGATTATCACGCTTCAATTATGTCGGATTGCTAAGATTCATCGGTAGATTTTAATATCAAGTATGTTGTCTTCAGCTAGATTATTGTGCTTCAATTATGTCGGATTGCTAAGATTCATTGGTAGATTTTAATATCAAGTATGTTGTCTTCTGTTCAATACCTTTTCCCATGACTAATATTTTATTAATTCCAAGGACTAACATATGATGCTTTTGATTAATTTGGTCAAGGATTTTTTATTTCTTTGAAGTTGGATACATTACTTACCATGCAATTGTTCTTTCTTATTAGTAGTATTATTATTATTATTATTGTATGTCTTCATACAATTTAAATTGTTTAACCCTTGTATCATACGGGAAGATAACCTAGTTGATCTATAAAACACAATTAAACGAGAAAAACACACATTTTTTTAATTTGGAAGAAATAAGACATATTTCATTAAAACGAAATATAAAAGTTGCATCATAATAGAAGGTAGATGGGCAACAAGTTGCGCCGCCACCCCTTTCTGAATTGCGAACCCGGGTCTACCAAAGACAAATCCTTACCCCCCGGGAGATAAACTATTGCTGTGGACGACCCGTTGGACCCTAGTCAAGAAACGAATAGCTTCTGGCGCTAGGGAGCCAAAGGTATCAAACTAAACTAAAAATATATAAACTAATCTAAGCGCGACTTTAACATTTGTCACGTTGAAATGTGGGGCAATCCCTGATGGGTTTGGGATGAAAATGGTATAAGGTTTGGTTTATATAAAGTGAAATGGTAAAAAATAATAAAAAATAATAATTTTGACTGTTGTTGCACGGTCAAATAGGAGAACGAACACCAAAATTAATATATTCAACCCTTACAGCTTGGTTAGTTCTTGCCAATAGGGGTGTTCAACGAATCGAATAACGAATTTTCGAATTATTCGAATCGAATTTCTCGAATTTTTAATATTTTTACTTGAATTCATATTCGATTCGTATTCGCCTAAAATTCAATTTATTCGATTCGTATTCGATTCAAATAAGAAACTCGAATTCGAATCGAATTTGAATAAATTCGATTTAGTTCAAATTCACTATAAATAATAAATTATTTTACTTTTAGTTTTAAAACTAATACAAACTCATTATTTTTAACATATAAAATACAAATCTACAAAATCAATAAACAACAATATGTCAAATACGGGAATAGTAAAAATAGTAGAGAGAATAGTTTGTTAGAGTTTTGTGATGTATAAGTTAAATATGTAAAATATGGTTATGGTAAAAGTTGTAAACACTATGGGTTCTTAGAGTTTGAGCAAAATTTAGAAGTTCTTTTTCTCAATGTGTATATAATAATGTGTATTTATACTTAAAAAAATATATATGTACAGTTTTTATTCGAATTTCGAATCGAATCGAATTTAAAATCATAAATTCGTATTCGATTTACTGGACTCGAATTCGAATTGAATCGAATTCGAATTCTTGGTAATCGAATTGAATTAAGTCGAATTTCGAATTTTTAAATCTGAATCGAATTCTGAACACCCCTACTTGCCAAGGTGCATTTTCTTGGACCGTTGCCGAGGTAGCCGAGTAGCACTACCCAAAGAGTGCCCTATGACCCCTTTTTAAACCTGGCCAAGACAGAAGTCTTTTTCTCCTGAAATACCATAACTACCCTGAACCCCACCTATATATATGTAGTGACCAGCAGTCACCCTACTTCTGTTGATCAAACTTGACTGTATACCACCACCACCTCACCGTCTCACAGCTGATTCGATCGCCTTCGATGACTCCGCCTCCTACAGATCATGTAACAGATCATTTCATGCTTTCTCACACACACACAAACTAATTCACACACTCATTCACGTACATGCACACACACGATACATATCTATTGCCATATGCCTGATGCTTACTTACTCTATTCTGATCTGATTAATTGTTGAGTTCAATCTTGTAAACGATCCTAAATTTTTAAATCTCTTTGTTTTTAGGGTTTTGAATGAGTTCGATCTGCTATATATATACGTAAACCTAATCGGATCTTTTGCACCCAACATATGACTCTATATCTGTATACGAATTGTATAAAGACACCTCATGTATATATGTTATGTTGGGTGATCGGTGTTATGTACGGCTTAGATACACATTTATGAGTTCATGTAAAAAAAGATTTGTCAGTCGTACAGACCTATACGAATCATATGTTTTACCTGATGTTATTTATATATGCGTCCATATGAAGTTATTTATATACGCGTCGTATATTCCTATACGACTCGTATAATTGCCGGGGTGTCAAAAGATACATTAGAGGGCGTGCCATTATTCTGAACCTTTTGAGTTCACTGATTATTATTATTATTATTATTATTATTATTATTATTATTATTATTATTAATTTAATTTTGCAGCTTGAAGAGGAGGAGATGTCAGTCCCACATTCTGAGTTTGCTGCTTCTGAAGGATCTCAACCAGTGGAAGGTATTCATGGATTTGTGTTGTTTTGTTTTGTTTTGTTTTCCGTCCGCGAATTTGTGTATTTCGTGTTCGTGCTAGTGTAGATATATGTAATTTGATTGATAGTTAGTAAATTAACCTATGGAGTACTCTTTTTCTTTCTATTAGAAGACGCTAATGCCGTTGATGCACCAGTAATGGATGATCCACCATCAGCAAAGTTCAAATGGACTATAGAGAATTTCTCAAGATTGACTACAGAAAAGTTGTATTCTGATGTTTTCTCTGTTGGAGGATATGGATGGTATCTTTTGTTTTACCAATAATCTATGTTATTTAAGTTTGCAATAATTTCATAGTAAGGTTAATTATAGTATTTTGCTGGCATGGTGTCTTGGTCAGGCGAGTGCTCGTATACCCAAAAGGAAATGGCTGGGATCGTTTGTCCGTGTATCTTGATGTTGCTGATTCCAGCACATTGCCATATGGATGGAGTAGAGATGCTCAGTTTAGCCTAGCTGTGGTTGATCAAATTCATGGCAAGTTCACCATACTGAAAGGTAATAGTTGGTAAACATGCATGACAAATTTGTGATAAACATACGATTTACAAGTTTTAAAGATCCTCAAGAGAAATAGTCGATCAACTTTTTGATTGGCTAGTTAATATAATCATGTCAATTGTGATGCATGGATACTTTTGGAATGTAGCTTACTATATATCTTGCTTATTTGATTGTAATAGATTTAACAAAGTCTATATTCTTTTAAAAACTCATGTAGAGACATGGAGTGCAAATAGCTATATCCATACCATGTTTTTCGACTTAAAAGGATATATGTTATGATGCTCTGCGTGTTGTCTGCGGATTGGTTTTAGTTTTACCTATTTAAGAGTGTTAATCATCATTTTTTGGTTTATGATAGTAAATTTGTGTTCCATAAATTAAACATATGATTTACAAGTTTTCAAAATCCTGAAGAGAAGAGTAAATCCACTTTCAGATTGGCTAATTAATATGATCATGTCATTTGTAATGCATACAATAATTATAGAATGTAGGTCGTAACTAGATTTCTTATATGTTTGATCTTACTTTTTAAGGTTTTGGGGCAAATGAGAAATATCTGTTAAGATTTTATTAGGGATTACGTTTTATATCTACTTTTTTTTATAAATTTACAGTTTAATGGTGAGATTAACAAAGCCTATATTGTTTTGAAAACTCATGAAGAGACATAGTGTGCAAATAGTAATATTCATGTGGCGTTTTCCGATTTAAAGGATATATGATATCATCTTTGCGTGTTATGTGTGGTTTCTTTTATCTCTTTAATTAAGTGTGTTAACCATACACCATTTGGCTCATGATATTTTGCGTATTTTGTGTGTTTGACGTATTAAAACATTGTTTACCTAAGACATTCATTGTTTTAACAAAGTACCTTTTTTTTGTCAAAATCATATAGCATATGACGTCTCTATTTATTGTGAATGTGATAAACATTTGTAGCTTAGTTGGAATCTGCAAGCTATCACATGCTAGAAACTCCCAATTGAGGTTTTCTTAATAGATATCTTAAGTTTTCATAATTCATCTTTTAACGACAGATGTATTCATATATCTTAATTATCTTCCCCACAATTTTCTTACTCTTATCTTCACTAGAATCTGGGTTGGTGATTTGGTGTTTGTTATAAGTGTATTGACTTTTTTTTTTTATCCTTGCAGATGCCATACATAAGTTCAATGCACGAGAAAGTGATTGGGGTTTCACGTCATTTATGCCTCTTAGTGAGCTATATGACCCGAGTAAAGGATATCTTTTGAATGATACATGCATAGTTGAAGCTGATGTGGCAGTCCGGAAGCTTGTTGATAAACAGTCACATGACTCAAAAAAAGAAACTGGTAATGTTGATCAGCCTAAAAATCAAGGTGTTACTTACTATATGAACTCTTTACTTCAGACTTTGTACCACATCCTTATCCATGTTGTACTGTTTCCTCCGCTAAATCTGTGTATTTGTTCATGCTAGTGTAGATATATGTAATTTTATTGGTAGTTCGTAAATTAACGTATGTAGTACCCTTTTCTGGACAGTTGCACCTGCAGAAGGCGCTAATGCTGTTGATGCACCAATAGTTGATGATCCATCATCAGCAAGGTTCACATGGACAATAGAGAATTTCTCAAGATTGACTGACCAAAAGTTGTGTTCTGATGTTTTCGTTGCTGGAGGATATGAATGGTATCTTTTGTTTTAGCTATATATATTTGCTATCTAAGTTTGCAATCATTTCTCAGTAAGATCTCACTGTGGTAATTGGTTAAGGTATTTTGCTGACATCGTGTCTTGGTCAGGCGAGTGCTCGTATACCCAAAAGGAAACGGCATGGACCATTTGTCAATGTATCTTGATGTTGCTGATTCCACCACATTGCCAAATGGATGGAGTAGAGATGCTGAGTTTAGCCTAGCTGTGGTAGATCAAATTCATAGCAGGTTCACCATAACGAAAGGTAATTATTTTGCTTCCTTTTAAGTAATAACAAACTAGACTAATATACATTAACAGTCTAGCTATATGATGGATATAAAATACACTTTTGCGAGAAGTTAATTACAGTACTAGGGAAGCTTTAAGGAGAATTTAATTGTACGATGTTGGTCGAGAAATTGGTAATTATTTTGCTTCCTTTTTTGAAGCTTTGATTATAAATTTAAGTCTTTTAGTTCCAAACACAAAATTTTGATGTCTCCAGAATTGATTTTTTTCTTTAGTTCCAAACACAAAATTTTGATGCATTTTGCATTCACAACACTAGGTGAGCCCAAGTTAGTAAACATGCATAATGAATTTGTGTTCTATAAACATAGTATTTACAAGTTTTCAAGATCCTGAAGAGAAAGAGTTTAACAACTTTCGGATTGACTCGTTAATATGATGGCATTATATATAATGCATGTGATACTTTTGGACTGTAGGTAACTGCATTTCTTATGTATTTGATTGTACTATTTAAGGTAATTGTACAAATAAGCAAATATTATACTAGAGATTTTTTTAGAGATTCTATGTTATTTCGAAGGAATTTTCATGAAATTGACAGTTTCATGACGAGATTATCAAAGTCTATTCTCTTTTAAAAACTCGTGAAGAGATAGAGTGTAAAAGGTAATGTTCAATTGGGGTTTTTAGACCCGAAGAATACATGGCACAATGGTTTTGTGTGTGGTTGCTTTTGTCGTTTTTAAAGTGTCAGTCATCACCTTTTGGCTTACGATATTCTGCGTTTTGGGCGTTTGCCTTATAAAAACATCGTTTACCTTAGACATTCATTGTTTTTACAAGGTTGTCTTGATGATCAATCCATATAATTTATGAAGTCTATATTTGTTGTAAATGTGAAACCATTATCTTTTATCTTTTAATTGGATATATATGCAGTTTCCTTAAAGATATCATAAGTCTTTATAATCTATAAATCTTTTAACTTTTAAGGACAAGGATAGTTCTAATTAACATTCCCATTACTTTCCTTGCTCTCATCATCACACGACAATGTGGCTTAGTTATTAAGTGTTAATTATGACTCTTTTACCCTTGCAGATGCCCAACATCAGTTCAATGCACAAGAAAGTGATTGGGGTTTCACTACATTTATGCCTCTTAGTGATCTACATGACCCGACTAAAGGATATCTTCTAAATGATGCCTGCATAGTTGAAGCTGTCGTGACAGTCCGGAAGGTAGCTGATGTGGAAAATTCCGGATAGCTTATGGATTAAAAGTTAGGGTGGTTGGTTTGATCTTGAGGTGCGGTTTGGAGGAGATTATAGGGACCAAAAGTTTAATGTTTGGTTTGAACTTAGAATTATCGTGTGTTTATGGTTATTGTTTTGTTTTGTTTGTGTCTGTCGGTTAAGGATCATTAGTTATTTAGTATTTTAAGTCGTAGACTTTGACTTATCGAGTATGTAGTTTTGTTTTTCTGATAATTGAAAAAAGAGTCGATCGTCCAGGTCAATCGTATGTGTGTTCAGTGTGACTAGGGTGCTGTTGGATACAGTCTGATTACTAGGTTAGCAGTTGATGAGTAGTCGCATGATTCAAAGAGGTAAAGAGATTGTGTGGATGAGTATAAAGTGGGCTAATTATGAAAATGCCATGAGATTGTTTGGATGAGTAAGTAGTGTTATAACAATGTTGTATCTAAAGGTAACGCAATAGTGAATAAAACTCCAAAGCTGTAGTGGTAAAGAATGATACATAGTATGTTGTGGCCATAGTTTAAAGTTATAGTGATAAACCAAGGTCCAAATGTATAGTTATAAAGTAGAGTATAAAGGTATACTAATAAGTGAAAGTATAAACTGTAGTTGTTAAAGGTGCAAGGAGACTCAAGGTATTAAGGGTGAGCTTTAGGCCTCAGTGCAAGACGTTTAAAATGCAAGGCGAGACACAAGGTATAAAAATACATTTTAGGAGTTTTAAACACGTTTTATGATTCTTTAGGGTTAGTTTAGGTTGTTTTAGGTTGATTATAGACTTGTTTAGGGTTGGTATAATTGTTTCGGACCTGTTCAGACAATTGTTGGTCGGAATTCCATTGGAACTTGGCCTGAAAATTGTGCCTAAGGGCATGAAAGTAGGGCTTTTGAAGCGAAGCGAGAAGGTTGTGTTGGGCTTGAAAAGTGGGCC
>JAUTDX010000419.1:95000-152077 GCA_030844895.1 Ambrosia x helenae
TATTACCATATATCTGTGTATGTAATTCCTGTTTTAGTATGCTTAATTGCTCAATTTCGTTCTTATTATTGACTACGATCTTTAAAATGATCGTTATTATATTTACTGCTTGTTTTTTAGGGTTTTGAATGGGTTCTACTGTACGTTCTTAAATTCACTCAATTCGATCTTTTAGTTTTCACACAATCACACCCAACATACCACTTCTATGTAGACACCTCCCTCTTAGAAATTATTTTCTCGGGTTGCGACAGGGTTTTACCAAACTTTTAAGGGGTGCGATCAGGATTTTTGCCTGCAAATTACACTAATCTGTTATATATAGTCTGATATACACATATACGAGTCGTTTAGTTCATGTAGAAAAAAGGATACATGCACTCGTATATAGACATCAACTTATTTATATACGACTTGTAGTAATACTCGTATGCTTGTCAGGTGTCAAAAGATCCATAACACCAGCTTATTATTGTTGTTGTTGTTGTGCTTATTATTATTATTATTTTTTATTTTTGTTGTTGTTACCATTATTATATTTAATTTAAATTAAATTTTGCAGCCGGAAGGGGGATAGATGTTAGTCCCACATTCTGAGTTTGCTACCGCTAAAGAATCTCGACAAATGGAAGGTATTCATGGATTTGTGGTGTTTTGTTTTGTTTCCTGTCCATGAATCTGTGTGTTTTGTGTTCGTGTTCGTGCTCATTTATAAATATGTAATTTGACTGCTTGTTAGTAAACTAACTAATGTAGTTCCCTTTATTGGTCAGAAACTGCTAATGCTGTTGATGATCCACCATCAGCAGAAAGGTTCACTTGGACAATAGAGAATTTCTCAACATTCACTAGCAAAAAGCTGTACTCTGATGTTTTCGTTGCTGGAGGATATAAATGGTATCTTTTGTTTTACCTATAAATATATGTTATCTAGGCAAAGTAAAAAAAATGGAATCGAGCCTCAAGGTGTTTTCCCTTCGCCTCATGAGGCGTAAGCGTCAAGGCGGAGTTAAGAAATAAAAATATAGAAACTATATGTCTTATAAGAAATAAAATCTCATCAACAAGACACAAAACGTTTGAAATTGACAAAAAGTCTAAAACTTACCCCCCCCCCCTCCCCCAACCCACACGCACCGCCTCTGCCCTACAAGGCTCACGTATAATAAAACCTCATGAGGCGCCGCCTCATACACGTTTTCTGACCGCCTCGCCTTGAGGCGTGAACCTTGACCATTTTTTAAGTTGTGTATCTAGGTTTGCAATTATTTGACAGTAAGATCTCACTGTGGTAATTGGTTTGTAGTATTTTGCTAACATGATGGCTTGGTCAGGCGAGTGCGCATGTTTCCGAAAGGAAACGGCGTGGACCATTTGTCAATGTATCTTGATGCTGCTGATTCCACCGCATTGCCACATGGTTGGAGTAGAACTGCTCAGTTTAGCTTAGCTGTGGTTAATCAAATTCATAGCAAGTTCACCATAAAGAAATGTAATTATTTTTCTTTTTTTTAAGTTTTTACAAACTAGACTACGGTACATTAATAGTCTTTATTTGGCTTACGATATTCTGCATATTTTGTGTGTTTGACGTATTAACACATTGTTCACCTAAGACATTTATGGTTTTAACAAGTTAGTTTTAATTGTTTAAACCACATGAAGTCTCTAGTTTTAATTGTTAAAACCACATGAAGTCTCCATTTGTTGTGAATGCAGTGTTGCAGAAGGCGGCCTAGGCGGAACAAAAAATCGGAATTTGACCCTAGGCGATGAATTAGGCGAAATGGGGATTAGGCGGAGTCTGGGCGGGCCTAGGTGGGACTAGGCGGTGGTATTTTTTATTTTTTTTAATTTTTTTATTAAATTTCTAAGTATTTTTTAGTATTATGTGTATATATCTAAGTATTATGTGTATATATCTTAACATATTTTCAAAAAACACCTAAATTTGTGTATATATATATATATATAAAATACGTATAAAATACCAAAACGCCTAATTCCGCCTAGTCCCGACTAGTCCCTAGGCTGGACCTCACCGCCTGCCTAGCGCCTAGCGACTTCTGCAACCTTGTGTGAATGTGAAAAACGTTCTTTAGTTGAAAATTCGCAACCTATCACAGTATCATGTGCTAGGAACTCCCATTGAGGTTTTCTTAAAAGATATC
The DNA here is from genome assembly GCA_030844895.1 of Ambrosia x helenae. Taxonomy (NCBI): domain Eukaryota; kingdom Viridiplantae; phylum Streptophyta; class Magnoliopsida; order Asterales; family Asteraceae; genus Ambrosia; species Ambrosia x helenae. The sequence continues at coordinate 97,172 of JAUTDX010000419.1, forward strand.
CTCAGTTTTCATAATTCATAAAATCTTTTAACTTTTAAGGACAGTGATATCTGTTTGTATTCATATATCTTAATTATCTTCCAAGTTCCATCAATTTCTTACTCTCGTTATCACTAGAGTATTGGTTTGGTGATGGTTATGAGTGTATTACTTTCTTTTATCCTTGCAGATACCGTACATCGGTTCAATGCACGAGAAAGTGATTGGGGTTTCACGTCATTTATGCCTCTTAGTGAGCTATATGACCCCAGTAGAGGATATCTTTTGGGTGATACATTCATAGTTAAAGCTGAAGTGGCAGTCCATAAGGTTGTTGATTACTGGTCACATGACTCAGAAAAAGAAACCGGTTATTTTGGGCTTAAAAATCAAGGTGCAACTTGCTATATATATGAACTCTTTACTTCAGAATCTGTGTATTTCTTGTTCATGCTAGTGTAGTTATTTGTAATTTGATTGATAGTTAGTAAATTAACCTATGTAGCACCCTCTTTTGGCTAGTTGCACCTGTAGAAGCTGCTAATGCCATTGCTCCAACACCAGCAAGGTTCACTTGGACAATAGAGAATTTCTCAAAATTGACTGGCAAAAAGTTGCTTTCTGATGTTTTCGTTGTTGGAGGATATAAATGGTATCTTTTGTTTTAGCTATAAATATTTGTTATCTAGGCAAAGTTAAAAATAAAAAAAAAAAGGAATCTAGACTCAAGGCGTTTTCCCTTAGCCTCACGAGACGTAAGCCTCGAAGCGGAATTAAAAAATAAATATGATACTAACTAATTTCATCACCGGATTCATCAAAAAGACACGAAATGTTTGAAACCGACACATAAGTCTAAAACATCAACCATGCTGAGGCGTACCTGAGGTGCACTGCCTCTGCCCTATGAGGTTCACGTACAATAAAACTTCATGAGGCGCCGCCTCAAGACTCATTTTCTGACCACCTCGCCTTGAGGCGTGCACCCTAGCCGTTTAATTGAACTATGTATCTAGGTTTACCATCATTTCACAGGAAGATCTCACTGTGGTAATTGTTCTATAGTATTTTGCTGACATGGTGTCTTGGTCAGGCGAGTGCGCATGTTTCCAAAAGGAAACGGCGTGGACCATTTGTCAATGTATCTTGATGTTGCTGATTCCACCGCATTGCCACATGGTTGGAGTAGAACTGCTCAGTTTAGCCTAGCTGTGGTTAATCAAATTCATAGCAAGTTCACCATAGAGAAATGTAATTATTCTGCTTCTTTTTAAGTTTTTACAAACTAGATTACTGTACATTAACAGTCTTTATTTGGCTTACGATATTAAAACGTTGTTTACCTAAGAGATTCATGGTTTTAACAAGTTAGTTTTAATTGTTAAAACCAGTGGCGGAGCCACCCTCAAACGACGGTGGGCCGGTGCCCACCGTAGGTTCCATACTTTTTTATAGGAAAAGCCCAAGTGTCCATCTAGTTTTCTTAACAAAAAGCCCAGTGCCCACCTTATCAACAACCCAGTGCCGCCACAACCCACCAAATGAATATAATATTGAAACCTGAACAGTCGATCCTCCACGTCGGTCATTGAACAGTCGATACGAAATCGAACAGAGATATCATTCTGGTGGTCATTGAACAGAGATGCGGAATCGAAGACCAATAATTCCGATCAAAGATAGACTCCCATCTGAATTCTGGTTTTGCAATACACATTACTCGCTCCTTTAGTCCCTTACGTTGGTAATTGATAATCATCTTCATATGCTGAATAAGTGAACCTAATTTATATTCATATATTTGATTTTTTTTGGAACGATTCATATTATGATGATGATGGTGATATATATGAGATATTTGATATTATATTGACTTTTGAAGTTGTGAAGCAGCTTGTCAGTGCCTATGCTTTGGCATATGCTTTAGAATATTCTTAATTTTCTTGTGATTTTGTCGATTTGTGTAGAGATGATTCATGATAGATTAACTTTTGTACTAGCTTATTCTTTTTTTTTTATAATCTTAATTTAATTGCTATTTGTTAATATAATATTGATACAAATTATTTGAAAATTTTACAAATACACAGATTATAATTTGCGGCTTTGAGTTGGATCGTTGATTTGGTGGTGATTTAATCATTTAAATATGTCTTCGCATAAAGTTAAACAAGGTGCACATTTTTTACCCTCTTAAACAAGTTGTGATTTATGTTTTGTTTTCGTAATTGTATTATTTATGTTAATTTTTTTTTGCTCATTTAGGAACTCTTTTTGACAATTTCTTAAAAAGAAAAGAACCATCCTCAAGTGAAATTCCATCCGGTAGTATGAATAGTCCTAGACCTATCCCTACTCCTTCTATGCTTAAATTAGTTGATTTGAATGAGCTTCTCAATGTTACTAATGAAGATGTAATCGAGGTATGTTGTTATTACATTCAAATATTCAATGAATTACGTTATTTTATCGTCGTTTTTTTTACCTAGTTTAAACGACCCATATTGTGCCCCCCGTATAAAAAAATTCTGTATCCGCCACTGGTTAAAACCACATGAAATCGGTTAGTTTTAATTGTTAAAACCACATGAAGTCTCTATTTGTTGTGAATGTAAAAAACGTTCATATTTTAGTTGAAAATCTGCAACCTATCACGTGCTAGAAACTCCCATTTCAGGTTTTCTTAAAAGATATGTATTAAGTTTTCATAATTCATAAAATCTTTTAACTTTTAAGGACAGTGATATCTGTTTGTATTCATATATCTTAATTTCTTCCATCTTATTTCTTGCCTTCATTATCATTAGGACCTTGGGTTGATGATTTGGTGATAGTTATGAGTGTATTACTTTCTTTTATCCTTGCAGATACTATACATCGGTTCAATGCACGAGAAAGTGATTGGGGCTTCACGCCATTTATGCCTCTTAGTGAGCTATATGACCCCAGTAGAGGATATCTTTTGGGTGATACATTCATAGTTAAAGCTGAAGTGGCAATCCATAAGGTTGTTGATTACTGGTCACATGACTCAAAAAAAGAAACTGGTTATGTTGGGCTTATTAATCAAGGTGCTACTTGCTATATAAACTCTTTACCTTAGATATTGTACCACATCCCGTATTTATGTTTTTCTGTTTCCTCCCATGAATCTGTGTATTTCCTGTTCATGCTAGTGTAGATAAATGTAATTTGAATGATAGTAAATAGACTTATGTAGTACCCTTTTTTGGCCAGTTGCACCTGCAAAAGCTGCTAATGCCATTGATCCAACATCAGCAAGGTTCACTTGGACAATAGGGAATTTCTCAAAATTGACTGGCAAAAAGTTGTGTTCTGATGTTTTCGTTGTTGGAGGATATAAATGGTATCTTTTTTTTAACCTATAATATACGTTATCTAGCTTTGCAATTATTTTACAGTAAGATCTCACTGTGGTAATTGGTTTATAGCATTTTGCTGACATTGTGTCTTGGTCAGGCGAGTCTGCATGTTTCCGGAAGGAAACGGCGTGGAACATTTGTCAATGTATCTTGATGTTGCTGATTCCATCGCATTGCCATTTGGTTGGAATAGATATGCTCAATTTGGCCTAGGAATGGTTAATCAAATTCATAGGAAATTCACCATTCGAAAAGGTAACTTTTTTGCTCCCTTTTTGGTTGTAACAAACTAGACTACTGTACATTAAACAGTCTACATGATGAAATATAAAATCCACTTGGCAAGAAGTTAGTTACTGTACTAAGGAAGCTTTAAGGAGAATTTAAATCGTGTAATGTTGGTCGAGAGATTGCTAATTATTTTGCTTCCTTTTTAAAGCTTTGATTGTATATTTAAAGTTTTTAGTTTAGTTACAAATGGTAATCGGGATCTTATTTTTCCATGCAACAAGAAGTTGGTTGCATCAACCGTAAAAAGAGGAAACTTCTTCCCTGAAGTAGTTTTTTTCTCTAGTTCCAAACACAACCCAACTTTATCATCCCACAAATTTTCGATGCATTTTGTATTTACAACATTGAGCCCAAGTTAATAAACATGCATAATGAATTTGTGTTCTATAGACATATTATTGACAAAGTTTTCAAGATCCTGAAGAGAGAGTCGAACAAGTTTCGGATTGGCTAGTTAATATCATGATGTTATTTGTGATAGATGGCTAGATGCAATGCTTCTGGAATGTAGGTAACTACATTTCTTATTTATTTTACTTTTTAAGGTAATTGGACAAATAAGCAATATTCTATGGCATCTTTTTCGAGATTCTATGTTACATCAAAGAAATTATTGAGAAATTTACAGATTTATGGCGAGATTATCTAAGTCTATTTTCTTTTAGAAAATTATGAAGAGGCGGTGTTAAAGGTAATGTTCTGTTGCCGTTTTTGACCTGAAGGATGCATCAATACATGGCACAATGGCTCTTTGTGTTGTGTGTGTGGGATGCTTTTGTCGTTTTAGAGTGTCAATCATCACTTTTTTGCTTACGATATTCTGCGTTTTATGTGTGTGCCATATAAAACATTGTTTACCTTAGACATTCACTGTTTTATATGGTTGTCTTGATGGTCAAACCATATGATATATGAAGTCTCCATCTGTTGTAAATATGAAAACATATTTCTAACTTTCTTCCATCTCTTTCTTGCTCTCATCATAACACTTCAATTTAGTTTGGTGATTAAGTGATAATCGTGTTTCTTTTATCCTTGCAGTTACCCAACATGAGTTCAATGCACGAGAAAGCGATTGGGGTTTCACCAAATTTATGCCTCTTAGTGATCTATATGACCCGAGTAAAGGATATCTTCTGAATGATACATGCATTGTTGAAGCTGTTGTGGCAGTTGGGAAGGTTGTTGATGTGTAAAGTTCATCTGGATAGCTTATCAATTAAAGGTTAGGGTTGTTTGGTCTGGTCTGGTCTCAAGGGAGGTTTGGAGGAAATTACAAGTATATGGACCATAGGTTTAATGTATGGTTTAAGCTTAGTATTATCGTTTGTTTATGATTATCGTTTTGTTTGTCTGTAAGTTAAGGGTCAGTAGTTATTTAGTAGGTTAAGGGTCAGTAGTTATTTAGTATTGTAAATAGTAGTACTTTGACTTATCGGGTATGTAATCTCGTTTTTATGATAAATTAAACAAAAGTCGATCGTCCAGGTCAATCTCTTGTGTTTGATTAGGATGTTGTTGCATAAAGTATGATTACCAGGTTAGCGGTTAATGACTGGTGGCGTGACTCAAAGAGGATAAAAAAGATTGTGTGATGAGTCAGTAATGTTATAACAATGTTGTATCTAAAGTTTTGGTAATAAACAAAAGTCAAAAACTATAGCGATAAAGAGGAAGTTCAATTCTATAGTGATAAACAAACAAGAATGTAAAGGTTTAACGATTAATTAGAGTCCAAAGCTGTAGTGATAAAGAATGGTATAAGGCTACACGATGGTGTTGTGGCGTGGAAATGGGTCGTGGAGCCCTTCCACGCCAGCCCACCACCCCGTGGCCAGTGTGAAACAAGGCATGGGGCAAATGTGGTGGAAATATCCACCGGCGTGGGGCAAATGGAGAGTCTGATGTGGATCTTTCCTATTCGTTGACGGTCACGGTGTTTTTTTTATTACTGTTGGTCCCCTAACAATTGTTTCTTAAATTACACCAACCGGCTAACCCCATTTAATTTTTACACTATATAACACAACCTTTTTTATTTAATTTACCTTGCATCTACCCCACATCTTGCCCCACAATCTTATTCTATACCCCATATCAGCAAATTGTCAATGAAATGGCCCACCTGTGGACTGAAGAAGAAGAGTTAGCCCTAATGTTGGGGTGGCTAAACGCTCATGAGAACACTAGAGTATCTACTACACTTCGTTCAATCCCTTTTTGGGTAAAGGTATTGACGAAATTTCGGATTCTAGTGGGCGGTCAAACAAACCGTCATAGTGATGAACTTCATCACAAGTTTATGGACGTCGAATCAAAGCGCTCAACCTCTGATGAGATGTTCAAGGCTAACATGAAGGAATCCCCAGTGGACTTTGAAGAATGCCATAGATAGTGGCTAGTGGATGGTGGCTTATTTGTATGGTTGCCTCTACACTGCCTCCCTTAGTCGTGTCGTAGTGGTCTTCAAACCCTTGAGGGTTTTCAGTCGATATTGGATGGTGGTGGTGGTGGCTCTGGTTTCACCGGAAACAATTTTCGGCAATTTAAGTTTCCACACTTGATTTGTTTGAGTTTTTCTCCATATATCCATGTGAGGTGAGTGGTTGATTTCGTTACGTGGTTGTGATGACTGAATTCAGGTTCGTTGCCTGACGTGACAGAATTAGTGGACGACAAGTGTGAGCTTCTCCGCTTGCAGCCAAATGGTCCACTACATAGATCCGAGTCGAATTTGTGTTTCGTTTGCATCATCTGTTGTTCTTCAAAGGTTTGCATAGGGCTAGGCTTTGTGTTAGCATTTGGTGTTTTGGAATAAGCCATGGTATAATTGTAACAACCGGCAAAATAAGGTAATTCCGTACTAATTAATTAAACGCGATTAACGTAATTAAATACAATTATGTGCTGATTATTTAACTGAGGCCTTAGAAAGATAGCAATTCCCAAATAATGCATGGGAATGCATATGTTTAATGACAAAACATGATGGGATCATGTGCAAGTAAATCTATCCGGTATGGACACTGGCGATTACCCGGTAAAAATTAAATAAGCAAAACAGATCCCGGACACCCGTGATATAAAATAAAGAGTAATTTCACAAAATATAATGAGTTTTGGAACTCCAAATCCATACACGAAAGCTTGTTATACAAATCTCCCGGTAACGAATAAAGTGCGCGTACCGCACCCGATACGCGCATAACTTATAATTTCACCCGCCAAAAGCCTAAATAATTTATCAACGCTTAAACCGGGCTATGTTGAAGGTTATTAAAGGTATTTTTAATATCCGGATGACACGCGATAAAAACCCAAAAAATACCCGGACGGTACCCGAATGAGAGGGAATTAAACATAACAAATAATGGGTAATATTTAGTGAAGTGGACCCCACCCAAACACCCAAGGGGCCGGCCTAGGGCCACCCCCACATGATTAATCCTTCCATATCTTTATTAATCCAATTATAATTAAGGTTAATCATGAGAATGCATGGATTTGCATTGGGTAAAAATCACCTAATCACCTCTCCTCCTCTCTCTAAAACTTACGGCCCAAACACCCCCATAATAATCTCCCAAAGATTTTTCCATATCCCACATAATTCTTCATTAAGATCTCATACAATCTATTAAAGATTCAAGTAATCTTTGAAGGATACATTATAAGCAACCTTGTAAGCATACTTGAACCAACAAAGAAAAACTTCTTCGTCTTCTTCCCTTTGGCCGTCGCATATACCCCCCCCCCCCCCCCATATACATTTTCTTTTCAAAAAAAAAAACTACACTCTCAAATCATCTCTAGATCATCATCTTCCAAAACCCCATTGTGTGTTTCAAGAGCTTGGAGCTTAACCCTTTGGAAGAACACACTAAACCCCATTCAATCCAAGGTTTTTGTCTTCCCTAGCCTTGAGTAGTAGTAAGTTTTAACCTTGCTTTGATTATTAATGTTCATGTTATGTGTTCTTATGAGCAAGTTGTACATTAATGGGTAAAATGTGGTTTTGAAAACATAAAGTTTTGATATATCTTACAAGAGCAAAATGGAAGAATAATAATATGGATAAATCATGGATTTGATATTAATAATGTGATGTTCAAGTAAATACGAAAATATGTACATGCATGTAAGAAAGATGATGATTTGGGCATGATTTTTGAAAGAAACTTGAATGTGATAAAAGATGATTTTAATCATCATAAAATGACTAACTAATGTCAAAAAAATAAGTTAGAATGTGTTAGATGATCATGCATGTAAAAGTTACATGTTCAAAGTCTACTCACTTGGATGAGTGAAAGTTGGATATGTTGGATAAAAACATAAAACACACATGTTAATAGCATCAATAATGGAATAGAAGACTAATAGAAGTGGAATAATGTAAAAATAACCAAACATGAAAAAGATGATTCTTTAAAGTCCACTAGTTGGAGGAAAAATGCTCACTTTGGAAGTTAGGATGGAAAAAGTAACATTTATAAGCTAAGGGACTAATATTGTAAATCTAAAAGTTGAGGGACTAAAATAAGTATTATAGAAACTTTGGTCCAAAAATGTATTAACGGAAAGTTTGGTGTCAAAAATGCAAATAATGATTTTTCCAAGTATAGTTTTGGTGAACACTAGTAACCTACAAGTGTATTTTATGAAAAGTGTATTTTTATAAAAAAGGAGGTTTATAAAAATATGGACTTGTATTGACAAAGGATTTTATAAAAATAGAGATTTTTATAAAATGTCGGACAAAAGTAGAAACTTGAGAACACTTGTACAAAAATGGATACTTTTATATAAATGGGAATATAAAAGTGTCGGGAACATTTTTGGAAAATAAGTTAGCAAGTTGGACTAAAAATACTAAAGTATATCTTTCCAAGTAATATGTGTTGGGAAATTAGAAGTATAAACAATATTCATATAGAAACCATATTGGAAGAAGCTTGGAAAAACTTAAACTATCGGATTTAGTAACATAAACTAACTATGGCGTATAAACGGACAAACTAGAGAAAAATGCCATTGCGGCAAAACGTGAAAATATATATATTCTAAGAAGTAAAATATATATATAACATGGGTGAAAATTGTATGACACTTTCCTAAGTGTTAGAGAGAATATTCGTGGGAGAAAGCATAACGTAAAGAATTAAAAACGTTAAACAACCTATGGACTTAACAAGGAAAATTCACACGTTGATATATGGATACATGCTCGTCTCGACGAAATTCTAGTATATCTATTTGAATGGGAAAGTAGATATGCGAGAAGGAAAACCGAGACAAGTAGGCAAGGTATATCTACGAGCATGTGAATACCGACAAGATCCTAGTATATTTATTTAAATGGGAAAATAAATGTACGGCATGGTAAGTTGAGTCGGGCGTTAAGAATATACTACCGAACGACAAGACCTTAGCATGTTTATTTAAATGGGAAAAATAAATATGCGGCAAAGTGAGTCGGGTCGGGAAATAAGAATACATTATATCGAACGATACGATCCTAAGTATAATTATTTAAATGGGAAAATAATTATACGTTGGGTAGAGTCGTGTCGAGAATAATAGTATACAAGTTACAAAGAGTATTAACGAGAATAATATATAACTTGTAAGAAAAGGGTAATCCATCGCCAATGGACCTAGGATGCGCGTCTAATTAAACGGGAATTGGGATAACACGTGGTCGGGGAGTTGGGTGTACAACTTGCCAAGACACATGCACTATAGGTGTAGTGACTTATACGCCTAGAACGTTTGTAGGTGCGAGACCACAAAATTTGCTATTTTCTTCTTTGAGCCAAGCACAGTTTTAGGTGAGTCTCACGACCCCATTTTTAAACTATTTTATGTTTTCGGGGGAAAGATATGTTAGGGAAATGTTTGACGGGTTGAATACTTGAGTTGTGATCGCCACTCGGGGTTGAGACCCTCTCTACTATAATCATTAATTCAGGAAAGTGAAACCGAAGGAATATTTGAATAGTACTATTGGTGCCTGACAAGGCCCACCCCTAATCGATAGCGTCGATTATGCATCGGCGTATGCCTGGGGTGCACGTATTCCGAAATCAAGTCGTAGGAATACCGAGTAACGACTTGGAGGGGGGGGCATTATTATTATTTGTCTTGGTTTGGTTATAGGCTCAAGTAGAATTGTAGGAACTTGCAACTCCTATAAATTGTCATAACATGGAAATTCCAAGAGATAAAGTTTTGATAAACTAAAACCTGTGAACTCACCAATATTTATATATTGACGAATTTTTAAACATATCTTTCAGGTAATTGATAGATGATGGACAACATGGCAAGCTGGGTCAGGGGAATCTCTTAACGGGGCGTCGGTGTTTTGAAGGGGTTTCGTCTCTTTATCCCAAGGAATCGGGATATATTTGAGAAGCCTCCTTATTTGTATTAAAACAATTTTCGTTTATGTGTGAACAATTAAACATGGTTTTCGACGTCTTAATAAATGACCCATTTCTTTAATTACTTGTGATTTGCATTAATCTTGGCTTTATCCGCTTGAACCGTCGCGCCACGTGTTTCCGCCGTAGTCGTGGTGTGAAAATAATGTGGGTTATAAGTATTGATTAGGTTTGTTTTGATATGAATCCATTAACTTTACCTAGTTGTTCTAATGTAGCTAAAATCCGTGACTAATGTTTTTGTATTTCATATAGGTTTTTTCTTTTCGTTGATTTTTGTTTGATTATTTGTATGAAGAAACATTGTTGGATGATTATGTTTTTACTAGTGAAGTTAGTGCTGCGAGTAATGTTGTCCGTCAGATGTAAATTTTTTTGTTCTATGACAAACCTATGATTAGTTTTGAAACTTAGTACTGTGTTTTCTCGACTTCTCTAATTTTAAAAATGCATGGTGATGAATATTTGTATAATGCATGGCAAGTAATGTATGGTGGTGATGTATATATAAAAATTACGTAATTCACCCAATCTAGTTTTAAAACGGAATCACACCATGCTAACCACACAACATGGCAGTGTAACGGTCGTGGTGTAGTATGAAGTAAGATCGAGTATCAATATGTGGAAACTGCTATGCAGCGCTCGATTTTAAATCTCTGTTAAATCCTAGTCTAGATAAAAATCATGATTTGCAGCTACAAACTAATAAAACTGTAAACAAATAAACAAAGAAATAGATAAGAAAGAGGCACGAGAAATTAGTAACGTGGAAAGGTGACTGTTGGGATCAAAACACATAAAATCCCAAGCTCAACGTACATCACACATCAACTGTTGGAATCAAAATGCATCAGATCCCATGGCTGTTTAAGAGGGCGTTTGGGATTGCTTTATTTAACTCCAAAAGTGTTTTTTTTGAAAGATACTTATTGACTTTTGACTTTTTCAAAAATAGTTTTTAGTAAAATGTTTAGATTAACTTTTATGATGGGAAAATCAATAAGTTATTTTTTAAAATGTGTATGTAAAATAAACAAAATTAAGTAAAATGTGAATATTTTGGTAATTTGATATTCAAAAAGCTAAAATCAGTTTCAAAAGTCAGGGTTTTGTGGCTTTCGAAAAACAATTTTTTTACTCATGCAAAAAACTAAAACAAAAAACACTTTTAAAAGACAACTTATTGACTTACCAAAAAACCAATAAGTCATTGACTTTCTAAAAAATCAACAAGTCAATAAGTCATCCCTAAACTATATCCCAAACATGCTTTGAAGCAAGGGCAAAGCATAATTGAGGTCCGAGGGTGCCCCGACCCCGTCGTTTTCTTGGCGCAATGGTGAATTTTACGATTTTCGTAGGTAATTTTATATGAATTGAGTTTGGCCCCCACCGATTTGATATTTCAGCCCCCACCGTTTTGAAAAAAGATGAGTCGGCCCCCACGGATTCAATCTTCAAGCATCGTCACTACTCTGAACACATACCAAACCAAACCGAACCGAACCGTAGTCATCTCATCCTATACATGTGTCACCATTCACCATATGAACCAACCCACCCAATACACAAATAACAATACACGAGGTCATTTCCGTCATTTCACCAAAATACGTCCACCGATACCTGTACAAGACACCAGACTCTTCTCTCTAACCTTTATCACCTCTTCCTCTTTTCCACATTGTGAAATACCAAAAACTACCCTCAACCCCACCTAAAACCATCCCCTCTTATTCTTTCCTCGATCATCAAACCTTGACGTTCTCTCTCAATCCCCGACGATCCACCGATCAAATCCCGCCACCAATCTCCGCCGTCGATGACTCTCATGACTCCCCCTCCAATCGATGTAATAATAATATTATTATTAATAACAATAACAATCATTCATCATTTCACACACACTCAGTCACGTGCATGCACACACACATACACATACATATCGATACATCATATCTATTATTGCTGTATCTCTATATCTGTTGTTCATGTTAATTCATGTTTTTAGATGCTTAATTACTGTTTTCTGTTTATTGAATCTGGATTGATCTAAAAGTGCTCGTTCCTGTTTCCTGCTTTTTACTATTTTTAGAAACTGTTTCTTTTCTAGGGTTTCAATTCTCACGATCACAACTGCTTAATTAATTGTAGATTTGTATCTAGATCCAATTCGCTTATTATTATTATTTGATTCGTATTATTTATATCGGTTTAATTTAATTTTGTAGCCGGAAGAGGAAGAGATGCTAGTGCCACATTCTGAGTTTCCGGCCACCGAAGGACCTCAACCGATGGAAGGTATTCATGAATTTGTGCTTTATTATTTGTGTATATAGATATATAGATATAGTTGATGTATTGTTTTGTGTGTGGTAGTTAGTTACAAGTTTATTTGTGTATATAGATATACAGATATAGTTGATGTATTGTTTTGTGTGTGGTAGTTAGTTACAAGTTTATTTGTGTATATAGATATACAGATATAGTTGATGTATTGTTTGTGTGTGGTAGTTAGTTACAATGTTTGTTAATTGTTATGTAGTCAGCCAGTTCCTTTTACCTCTAGTTGTGTGTGTGTATATATATATATTTATATATATATATATATATAGAGAGAGAGAGAGAGAGAGGTTGTAATATTGTATTGTATTTGATACGTTGTTGATATGATATTAAGAAGAGTTTGTGCTCATTAGGGATGAGCTCGGGATGGTATCGGTACCAACCGATACCAATCCCGAAAAAACCGATACCAAAAACTCTCAAAACCCAATACTGATACCATGGTTTAAAAAAACGGGAGGCGTACGCCTCGAGGTGCGCCTCGAGGCGAAACTCTAAGAAAACGAGTCTGAGGCTCGCCTCATGGGGTTTAGATTGTACCATACGCCTCTAAGGGCTGAGGCTCTAAGAAAATGTGTGCCGCGGGTGGTTTAGGGTGTTTTTGATGTGCTTTTTTGGTGTTTGACTTTTGGGGTCAATTATTTTATTTTTGATGTGTTTTTTGATGTTTTAGACTTTTTTAGGTCAAGTATTTTATTTTTTACAGACACATAATTTTTATATTTATTTTTTGAATGCGCCTCGAGCTTACGCCTCATGAGGCGAAGAGAAAACCCCTCGAGGCTCGTTTTCCGTTCTTTTAAACTTTGACTGATACCGATACCGGAACACATGCGGTTCGGGATCGGGACGGGACGGGACGGTATCGGTATTTGGCCTTGTATGCTCATCCCTAGTGCTCATACATGACTTTAGTAAGTGTTGTTCTGTTTTTTGCCCTAAGTAGACATATGTAATTTGATTGATTTTTTTGGGTCAGTTGCACCTGCAGAAGCTGCTAATGTTGTTGATGCACCGGTAGTTGATGATCCGCCATCAGCAAGGTTTACATGGACGATAGAGAATTTCTCAAGATTGACTGGGAAAAAGTTGTACTCTGATGTTTTCTTTGTTGGAGGATATAAATGGTATCTTTTGTTTTAGCTTGAAATATGTGTTATTTAAGATAATGTTGTGGTGATTGGTTTGTAGTGTTTTTGCTGACATGGTGTGTTGGTCAGGCGAGTGCTTATATTTCCAAAAGGAAACAATGTGGACCATTTGTCAATGTATCTTGATGTTGCTGATTCCAATACCTTGCCTTATGGTTGGAGTAGATATGCTCAGTTTAGCCTAGCTGTGGTTAATCAGATTCATAGCAAGTTCACAATGCGAAAAGGTAATTGCTTTGCTTCCTTTAAGGAGAATTTAATTGTATGAGTTGGTCGAGAAATGATAGCCTTTGTTAAGTTCTTTAAAGGCATAAAGGCAATACACAATATTATAAGCTATACATATTTACTGACAAGCTGGATGTCTATACTATGTCTAACATCCACATCTGGTGTGATTAGGCATCATATGCCAAGTAAACGTATTGGACAGTTTTAGTAGAAAGAATGTACTTTCTGTAATGTTTTAGTTGATACCAAAAAGTAAAAAAGTTTATGCCTTTGTACATCTACGTGTGAGCAATATTGGTACCCCCTGTTTTGTTCGAGCTTCCCACCAGAAGATTAAAAGAATAATGAATGAATGGAAGATGGTTTAAGATGACATTTGGCTAGTATGTATCGCCACATGATACATTTGATATTTTCTTATAACAAGTAGCCCAATGAAGATCGAACAAAGTTCTGGTTTCCATGGTGTTTTTTATGACTATTTGTAAATTTAAAGATATTTCCCTCCTCCATGTATCATGCATATAAGATTCAACAATGAAATTCAACTTCATTTTCTGGTCTCCACTCTCTAGTGCTTTTTAGTGCTCCAGTGGCTTGCTTTTTGCAGGTTTTGGTTGGATTAATTACAATGAAAGATGCCTTAAGTTTTCATAATTCATTAAATCTTTCAGCTTTAAGGACAGTGATGTTTGTTTGTCTTTATATATTCTGATTATCTTTCATCACTAGAATATTGGGTTAGTGATTCATTGATGATTATGAATGTATGACTTATTTATCATTGCAGATACCCAACATCAGTTTAATGCACGAGAAAGTGATTGGGGTTTCACGTCATTTATGCCTCTTAGTGAGCTATATGACCCCAGTAGAGGATATCTTTTGAATGATACATGCATAGTTGAAGCTGATGTGGCAGTCCGGAAGGTTGTTGATTACTGGTCACATGACTCAAAAAAAGAAACCGGTTATGTTGGGCTTAAAAATCAAGGTGCTACTTGCTATATGAACTCTTTACTTCAGACATTGTACCACATCCCTTATTTCAGGAAGGTTGGTAATTATATTGATTATTCAATGCTCGCTCATAACTAGAGGTGGCAATTCTAACAGGCTTATTGGGGAACGGGTCGATTTGGTTTATATTGCATCTTAACGGGTCAAATGTATTCAAAAGCATTAAACGTTCTAAGTCATGTTATGTAAAATTTATATTATCGTAATAATATAAAAAATTATACTGTCATTGTAATATTCTAATATTATTCTTATATTCTGATATTGATCAGGAGGCGAGCATCATGCTTTAAATTACATTTAAACTAGATTTCTATATTCTCTTAACTTTTGATGATTTGAAAATTTATACATTCAACTTATTCATTTTAAGAAATTTGGCCATATCCATGAAAATGGGATTTTCTTAATTTGATAATTAGAATTAGTTAAAGAAAGTAGAATTGCTTTTTTTTTCCTGACCTTGTGGATAAAGTTATGAAATATTTTTGACAAATGCACAAAACTTCTAAATTACTGTTTTTCAAAATTAAGATGGTCATTCTAATAATACTTAAAAGTTAAAATACTAGTTATTTGTCTAATTTAAGAAAAGAAAAGACAAAAACGGTGTGCAAGCTGGCCCAGTTTGATCCACCTTCAACTATATTGCCACCTCTTTTGGTAACTTGTGTGAGAAGGTGCTTATATGTACATTATGAACCAGGCTGTGTATCACATGCCCACAACCGAGAATGATATGCCGTCAGGGAGCATTCCTCTAGCTTTACAGAGTTTATTTTATAAGCTTCAGTACAGTGACACAAGTGTAGCCACAAAAGAGTTGACCAAATCTTTTGGTTGGGATACATATGATTCTTTTATGCAGCATGATGTTCAAGAACTCAATAGGGTTCTTTGTGAGAAACTTGAAGATAAAATGAAGGTATGTGTTCTTTAATACGAAATCTAGTATCTTTACTCTTTCATCTTACCTGTTTATCTGCCTCTTTGTGGTCTCATTTTGAAGGGAACTGTTGTGGAGGGCACAATTCAACAATTATTCGAAGGGCATCATATGAACTACATCGAATGTATAAATGTAGACTACAAATCAACAAGGAAGGAATCATTTTATGGTACATATCTCTGCTTAGCCATTTCATTTTATTCATTATCTCTAGAGGTGGCAAAATGGCTGGGTCAGCTGGGTTTGGTAAGGGGTTATGGTCAATTCGTCAAAGGTACTTTTTAGGTGCCGGTCAAAACAGGTCTGGTTGGGTCGACACTTAACACTCGTTGTCCACCTTATTTTTCTAATAGGGAGAATTGCATAAAAGGGTAATGTACCAAGGACAATGTTTACTTGGGGGCATGTCCTTTACTTTTGCCTAATAAAGGGTAACTAGCAATTTAATATGTTCACAAAGGGTAATCTTGGCATAAGTATGCTATCTTTGTACGCCTTGTTCTGCCACTCTGCCAGCGTGCTACCCTTTTGGTAAGTTAAGATTCTTTTTTAAACATTTATAAAGGTAAATTGCCATTTATTGGGCAAAAGTGAAGTAAATGCCCTCAATTACAATTGACCAGATATGCAGTTTTTTCCATTAGTTACTAACAAAAAACTGTATTATCCCAAAGATTATAGAGTTTCTTATAAATAAAACGATTAGGATGTTGAAAGCATTGGAATACTTGTTAGGTGACTTTTGAGCTGTTAACCTATTAACCTATTAACTCTGTATCAATTTTAGCCAATTTATTTTATAGATCACCTGTTTGACCTGTTATTAAACAAACGCAATCTGAAGGGACCTATTTTCATTATAAATGGGTTGCAAGTGCCACCATTATAATATTTATTTTCTTGCTAAACGTGGCATACTTTGTTAGACCTTCAGCTTGATGTTAAAGGCTGTCGTGATGTCTATGCTTCTTTTGACAAGTATGTGGAGGTGGAACGACTTGAAGGTGATAACAAGTATCATGCTGAGCAACATGGGTTACAGGTTGGATGGATTTCTTATAACTTTATTTAATTTTTAATCTTTCTGAGCCAAGTTTCAAGTTTTGGTGATGGGGAGTAGTCACAGTTTGATAAATATCAAAATTTGGCAGTAGGTCTGTCGTTTTACTTGATCAGAAGTGAAAATATAGTTTAATTTTTACATATTTAATTATTTTACTACTAAAAACTTAGAGGAGTTATATTAATTCAGGATAAACACGCTACACAACTCTAAAAGGTAGAGGTGGCAAAATGGGCGGGTTGGGTAACGAGTCAAAATAGGTGGGTCAGGCTGGCCCATCAACACTTTTAGATCTATTTTCTATTATTTTTTTTTATTAGTGCTAATATTTAATTATGATTACCAAAACTATATTAACACATCAATCTAATCCTGTGAAACCTGAGCTTTTAGGATGCAAAGAAGGGTGTTCTGTTCATTGATTTCCCCCCTGTTCTTCAGCTCCAACTAAAACGATTTGAATATGATTTCATGCGTGATACAATGGTGAAGGTTAGTTGCAATTTTTATGTTACTTTACTAATCATTATGTATATTGCCATTTATATTCTCACTAGGTTGTTATGAATCGTAGTTTTTTTTTTTTTTAATATTTAGGCAATACTGTTGTATATGGATATATTTTGCACACAGGACATTAACCTATTATGTTTAATAATCATTTATGGGCTCAAAATGCATCCCATTCAACTTACAATGTATTACAAGAAATCTAGGAAGGACACAGTATAACAAGAAATCTAGGAAGGACCCTTAGAAACAAAGTAAACAAGAGAAAAAGGGCAAATGTGCGAGAAGCACTAGAGTCTCCAATCTCCATCAGACTTAGGATGATTATTTCTTTAATTCATCAAATAATCATGTTGGTTGGTGCACATTCTCTCTTGTTGTAATCAAACTATCTAAAAAGGAAAGCTTTGTGTTTTTGTGGTAGTTTTAGTGATTTTTTTTTTTTCCGCTTTTTATAGGATACATTAATTTAAAGGCTATGCTTTTTATTTCTCTTTCTTTAGGTATTTGGTTGTGAACCATTTTTTAATTACCATTTTCTAATTTTTGTTGTTAGAATAGGAATTATTGCTACCATAAAGCTACTTGCTAAGCATTATCATTTAGATATTTTTATTAAACATGACAGATAAATGATCGCTATGAATTTCCATTGCAACTTGATCTTGATAGAGAAAATGGGAAGTATTTATCACCCCAGGCTGACAGAAGTGTTCGCAATCTATATACTCTTCACAGGTAATGGCAATTCATTCATATAAAAAGATATTTGCCTGTAGTTTAGGCATCTAACAATTAAAGTATGTATCTAAAAACATTATTGTGGTCGTGAAGGTGTAGTTGAAGTATCTAGAAACAATTAAAGCATGTATAGCCTATATATTTTTCTTAACTTAGTTTTCAAATTACGATTAGGTAAATTGAAGAGTTGGTAAAAGTCTGATTTTCAACATGTACACTGTTTGGTCTATAAATTTTTTTTTACATGTTCTGGTGGATATCAATATATGGTGCTAAGACAAATTCAATGTTTTTGTGCAGTGTTTTGGTTCACAGTGGTGGCGTCCACGGTGGACATTATTATGCCTATATTCGGCCAACACTCTCTGATCAATGGTACACAAATATTGCTAATTAGCAGGGGTGCAAAACAGGCAGGCCCATGAGGATGGGTAGGTAACGGGTCAAAATGGGTCCAATTAGGTTGGGTCTACCCGTTATCGCAGTTTCTCCAGTTTTTAAAAATTTTAAACAAGTAATGTAATTAACCGATTGAAGTAGCTATATTACATTAAATGTACAGTTTCTTTTAAATAGCATGATACTAAATGTACAGTTCAACCCATCCAACCAATGACACGTTTCGAATGCAGCTATTTTATATATCTATTTAACACATTATCAAATGATACATCCCAGATTCACCTGTTCTGTACATAAGCGCGTTGAAATGTTCACCTCTACTACTTAGATTTGCATATTCAGTTTGTTGCATTCTGTTTATGCAATTTTCTCCTAAGTTATTAAATGTTTTGGAATTCTTGGTTAGGCTGAAATTTGATGATGAACGTGTAACTAAAGAAGACATGAAGAGAGCGATGGATGAACAATATGGAGGCGAGGAAGAGGTAATTGATCAAACAAGTAATATGCTGATGTGGATTTTGCTGAAAACATATAATTTTGAATTCTACATCAAACCTATTTTCGCCACATCTTAAAATATGCGTTGTGATGAATTTTACTGGAAATTGAGTTTGTTTATTTTTTAATCTGATGCGAGACACGTTACTGAAACTAAAATTGATGATCACTCATTAAGTTTATGTTGATATAGGCGAGTTCCTATTGACTTTAAACAATAACCACCAAGAGGGGGTGGAGTTACAAAGGTTACATTCTTTTTGAAAGTTCTAAATTTTCTGTACTCTTGTGGAACAGTTACCTCAAGCAAATCCTGGGTTCAATAACTCTCCGTTTAAGTTTACAAAGTATTCAAATGCATATATGCTTGTGTACATACGTGAAAGTGACAAGGAGAAAATAATCTGTAATGTTGATGAGAAGGATGTGGCAGAGCACCTGAGGGTAAGATTGTCAGTTTGCTGATAGGTTTGTTACACAAGTGGCATTTTTGACTTATGGCCTTATGGGTGATGAATGGGAGGGTTGTGTTTTTATGTTAAACGGGTTGATCATTTTAAATAAAAGAGGGAACTCTGAGATTTAAGTTTTATGTATATATATTTGACCTGTTGTGTACCCCACCCGCCCATTTTGCCACTTCTGCTTGTGTCGATTTTCCAACAAACCATGTTGAGACATCTCAATCAAATTACAGATTAGATTGAAGAAAGAACAAGAAGAGAAAGAGCAAAAAAGGAAGGAGAAAGCAGAGGCACATTTGTATACTATCATAAAGGTTACAACTTTCATGACCCATTTAAAAAAGCTTGATCTTCATATATAACTTCTACTAATCCAGTAAATTACTGTGAGTAGGTTGCTCGTGATGAGAATCTTCATGAACAAATAGGGAAGAACATATTTTTTGATCTAGTAGATCATGATAAAGTTCGTATTTCCGTATCCAAAAGCAAGTATCTTTTGCCCTTTTCAAGGTATTATCACTGGTTACTGACTCAGTTAAAGTTTTATCTTATATTATAATGGAACTTATTTTAGTAACTTCCAAGTGTTATTTCTCAGGAAGAAGTAGCTAAAGAATTGGGTATACCAGTACAATGTCAACGTTTCTGGCTTTGGGCAAAGCGCCAAAATCATACTTACCGTCCAAATCGTCCATTGACTCCTCTAGAAGAAGCTCAGTCTGTATGTATTTGTACTATGTCACCGACGATATTTTTCGGATGTGTGTGTGTGTGTGTGTGGGGGGGGGGGGGTTGTATGGCAGTTCGAAGTAATTAAAAAGGGAAATGTTTGATGGGTATAACTCCCTATAAGTGACTCTAATTTTGTGTTTTATGTTTTTAATAAAGGCCACTTGCATAAAAAGCTGACCTTTGGTCTAATTTCTATTTTGTCAACACTTAACACACTTTTTTGCACGCATGTAAAGGTTCAAACTTTCATACTTTTACCTTAAGGTGATCCAGCTCTCTTGCACTGGTAAAATGTTTTATTTTCTTGATGTGGCACCTGGAAACGCTTAACATGGAGGATCATCCTGAGTGAAAACTTTTGAAACATTGATCCTTCTGCAAACAACCCACATTTAGATACCATCTTTTTGAAGTTTGCCTTTAAATGAATAAGCGGTTTCGCTTTAAGTGAACACCTAAGCTACTAAATGCTCTTTTTTGGGTTATAAAAGCATTAAAAATCTGTTTTTTTTATATAGTAGTTTGATCATTGTTGATCATTAACATGTTAAGACTAATTTGTTTTCTAGGTTGGACATTTGAGGGAGGTATCAAATAAGGCTAATAATGCTGAACTTAAGTTGTTTTTGGAGGTAGAAATGGACAGGTAATATTTCATTGATAATTTGATATATATTGATATTCATATAACTCCCTTTTATATTGTCATTCAAAGTTTTATCTTATAAGGTTCACCGATTCTGTTATTGATGTAGAATTCACAGCCAGTTCCCCCACCTGCAAAAACTAAGGAGAGATTTTACTTTTCTTTAAGCTTTATGACCCTATAAAAGAGGAGCTTCGGTAGCCAATTCTCCCTCTCCCTCTCCCTCTCCCTCTCACTCTATATAGTGTGTGTGTGTGTGTGTAGACTTAGGATCAAAAGAGAACAGCCAATTCTTCAGTTACATAGGACTAGGATCCAGTAAGTTGAATTTTGCACTGTAAAATGCACATTCCCCCGTGTCTTGTTTGTTAATCACCAATAAAAAGTTCTGAAGTTCTAGTTCTTGTAGATCGTCATACACAGTTTCCTTTTTAATATTTTTGCAAATTCGCAGGAAATATTCATATTATTTCTTAACGTTTTTTTGCAAGTCTAATATTCTCACATTTTCTCTTAATGCTCTCACTTTTATAACTATAATAAAATTTGCATATTTCTGTTACTTTAGTTTTAAGGATATATATTTTTTTTATGGAAAAGATGCAAAGCATGTTCGTATTTGATTTATTTACAAGTGTAAAGCTGAGAAATATTCATTTATAATTTTTAAATAGAAGTAGGAGAATTAGGAGGGAAAAGAAATCGACAAGTGTATACTTGCTGAAAGAAAAGATAAAACATTTAGTATAAGATAATTTTCTTTGTATGTGTTCCTAGGGCATTTATTAATGAATTCCAATTTGTCATTGGCTTTAATATTTGTGGCTCGCCATATCATATCTTGTTTATTTCTTTTAACATGTCAGGTATGTTGGGCGGCTCTTCGTGAAGGGTACTGGAAAGCCTACAGAAATACTGACAAAGCTAAACGAGCTGGCTGGCTTTGCGCCTAATGAAGAAATAGAACTCTTTGAGGTCAATCTATTAGTCCTTTGTTATGATGCTATGCTCTATTATGAATCTTTAAGATTGGATCCTGATTTACTCTTTTCATTTTCAGGAGATTAAGTTTGAACCTAATGTTATGTGTGAACATGTTGATAAAAAGCTCACATTTAGGGCTAGTCAGGTATGTTTCCATATCATTATAGTATTATAGTAATTTCTTTGTTTAGTCAATTGTTATAACAATGACCAACATTTGTGTTTTATAGCTTGAAGACGGGGACATCATTTGCTTTCAGAAACCTCTTCAGGCTGGAACTGTAAAATGTCGCTACCCTGATGTTCCATCTTTTCTGGAGTATGTTCATAATCGCCAGGTATACTAAGGAAATTTTTATTATTATTTTACTGTGATTGTTTTTTGTGCTGGTTGTATTTATTATTAGTTCATCAAGTTCCTTGATTATCTTCTGTTAGTGAGTGCATGCCGGTTTGTGAGAAGACTTAAGAACGTTTGCAGCTAAATAATTTGTAGGATTAAATTAAGAGTTAATAGCCAAAATCGTCCCTGAGGTTTGGTCACTTTTGCCACTTCAGTCCAAAACCCAAACCTTTTACATCTGGGTCCTCAGTTTTTTTTTTTTTTTTGCCAAATTCGTCCCAAAAAAGGTTTGGGTTTTGCTAAATTCGTCTCTGAGGTTTGATCACTTTTGCCGCTTCAGTCAACAACTTAAACGTTGTCAGGGACGAATTTGGCAAGAAAAATAAAACTGAAGGACCCAGATGTAAAAGGTTTGGGTTTTGGACGGAAGTGGCAAAATGACCAAACCTCAGGGACGATTTTGGCTATTAACTCTTTCTGAAGGACCCAGATGTAAAAGGTTTGGGTTTTGGACGGAAGTGGCAAAATGACCAAACCTCAGGGACGATTTTGGCTATTAACTCTTTCATATATATCCTTCTGAATTTCACAATATCATCTCAGTGCATAATGTTCTTATGATTTATTTAGTGAAATTGGCTGTTGTTAGTAACTGGTTTTCTTTTATTTAGGCTGATACGGGTTACGCTTATTTAGTGTTTCGAAAGAACTTATATGATATTCTTCTATAAGTTCTTTCAAAAACACTAAAAAAACAATAACCCATTTCAGCCTAAATAGAAGAAAACCAATTACTTATAACAGCCAGCTTTACTAAATAAATCAAAAGAACATCATGCATTGAGATGCTTCACATTGGTATTTTGAAACAGCAAATATTATATTATGAAATCCAGAAGGTTGATATATATGTGTGTGTGTAAAATTGTGAATATATACTTGACTGCTCTTAAAAAAATGACAACTCAGGCATACAGATGATAAAGTAAAAGGAAAGTCAGCAGTCTCACCTTTGATTTCAGGGAAAAACATTAGATTATTCATAGTTCTTGTTTTTAATTGTACACAGCCATTAAGTATGCAATCAATGAGAACGTTTAGTTTATGAACTATCTTTTGTAGTTTCACATATTTATATCAAATGATGTAGGTTGTGCGTTTTCGTTCACTGGAGAAACCAAAGGAGGATGAGTTCTCACTGGAATTGTTAGTACCCCAAGATTTGCTTGAATTTTATTTTACGAGTTTGAATAATTGTGTTTTAATCTTGCAGTATTTGTTTTTAACTTTCAGATCAAAACTCCACAATTATGATGATGTTGTTGAAAGAGTTGCTTCCCATTTAAACTTAGACGATCCATCTAAAATTAGGCTTACATCTCATAACTGTTATTCCCAACAACCCAAACCTCAACCAATTAAATACAGAGGAGTGGAACATCTGTCAGACATCCTGGCCCACTACAATCAGGTTATTTTGTAATTTTGACATCTTTGCATAATTATGCTTCCTGTACTTAGTAACATGCTCTCCAATTAATAAATTACATATTTTAACAGAAAAGACTCTTGCACCGTTTGATATACCCGCGTCCCTAATGAATTTGTTGTTTGACCCTTCACTATATTATCATGTCCCAAATTATTTGTGCATTTGCACAAAAGAATACTTATGATTAATTAGTTTTCTTGTTTTACCCCTAATTAATTACTGTCATCATAGAATTTACTATGAAAACCGACTCAATTTTTAAACACAAGGGTCCAAATCAATAATGTTTTAAATGCAAGGGTAAAAAAATGCCGTCTGCTACCTTAAAATTTTATTAATTGCTTTTACCTTACATTGAAGTTTTTGTTTTGTTTGTGAACAATAAATATTGGAGGGAGTATCTCTAATGTGCGATAATCATGCTTGTCATTTTCTTTTGAAAACAATATATTACTATTGAAGTAATATAGCTGTATTCAAATTCGACACAGCCTAAACAACTACTCGTTTTCTTTTAAAAGCTTCCATATCATTGTAAATGTTGTTGACATGAGTATTCCTGGCCAACACAACCCGACCATCCACCCATTTAGCAACTATCTCTAAAATCTGAAACGTGCTTCTGTTGCATTTGTTTATTTTTTATGTTTTTGTTGTGCAGACTTCAGATATCTTGTATTATGAAGTACTTGATATTCCTCTTCCTGAACTACAAGGTCTGAAAACCCTAAAGGTTGCTTTTCATCATGCAACAAAAGATGAAGTAAGCGCCGACTCTATAACCATCACTCTTATTTATTCATGCTGTGGCTTTCTCATTGTTCTTGACATCTCTTTTGACCATTGATAGGTAGTCATACATACTATTAGATTGCCAAAACAAAGCACTGTGGGTGATGTGATCAATGACCTTAAGACAAAGGTAAGTATATCAACTCTACCTACCTCTGTTTTTAGTTTACTTGTTTGACCCATTAGATAAAAACATAACCAGATCCGGCCCTTTCATTAGTAAACGGGTGGAAATTCCACCTCTTCTATTAGTTGACTGATGGATGTAACATGGAACAGGTTGAGTTGTCTCATAAAGATGCAGAGCTTCGATTGCTTGAAGTTTTTTACCACAAAATTTACAAGGTATTCAAATTTCTTTTCAAATTCTATTTGACTTTACTTGTAAATATGTTAACCTTGTAATTTTTTTTTAATTTGCTTCTGAACTTATCTGTATGTGCAGATTTTTCCTCTTAACGAAAAGATTGAGAACATTAATGATCAATACTGGACGTTACGTGCTGAGGAGGTATTTTTAAATGCTTAAAACAATTCATGCTTGGATTAATTTTATTTTTTTTGGTTTATGTATTTCGAGGCCGGTTTTTTGTTGCAGATTCCAGAAGAGGAAAAGGACCTCGGTCCACAGGATCGTCTAATTCATGTTTATCATTTCACAAAAGACACATCTCAGAACCAGGTACATATTTATGGTTTTATAGGATGCTCGTATTTCTCATTTTAACTATAATTATATCAACTTATTGTTCACTGTTAAATACCTTTGTGTAAACAGCAAGTGCAGAACTTTGGGGAACCATTTTTCCTTGTGATTCGAGAGGGTGAAACATTAGCTGAAGTTAAAGTACGCATACAGAAGAAATTACAGGTTCCTGATGAGGAATTTTCTAAGGTATATCTAAATGATAATTCCCCAAAGGCATATGCCAAATTCTTATTCTTATTTTTGCTTATAACTAATATTTTTGTTCGAAACCATAATGTATCAGTGGAAGTTTGCATTTCTCTCTTTGGGTCGTCCTACATACCTTCAGGATTCTGATGTTGTCTCCACCCGTTTTTCAGGTTAACATATCTATCTTTTTATTATTTATTGAAATAATAATAATTATTAAAATAAGTATATTTATTTATATACCGTGTGTATAAGTATTAAGTAGATCTAGTTGGTGTGCTTGGTTTCAGAGAAGAGATGTTTATGGTGCTTGGGAACAGTACTTGGGATTGGAGCACTCCGACACAACATCCAAACGGTCATATGCTGCAAATCAGGTAAACATTAATTATGCAACACCAATACACCATACTCATGATAACAGGTGCTTTCAACCACGTAAAAGAGAGTTCAAATCTGACGTCAACTTGTCATGAATCTATTTTATGGAAAATTATGGAAATAGGCAATTTGACCATTTTTTTTTAACAAAATAGGATTTGATTTTTACATTTGTTCAAGTAGGCAATCGAAACAACCAATTTGAGTAGGACAAATAAGCAGAGAAGACACCTTCATGCTCCACACTCAGATAATCCGACACCTTCATAGCCGGCGGCTCCTCCATAGCCCACATGCCGATAATCCGACGCCTTCATACCCGACGGCTCTTCCATAGCCCACACTTCTATTGCCCACACTTCGATGATCTGTCACATTCATAGCCTACACTCAGATAATCCGGAACCTCCGTAGCCCACTCTCCAATCATCTGGCACCTTCATAGCCCACTCTCCCACCAATAATCTGGCACGAACATAGCCCACTCTCCAATAATCTGGCACCTTCATAGCCCACTCTCCCTCCAATAATCTGGCACGAACATAGCCCACTCTCCAATAATCTGGCACCTTCATAGCCCACACTTAGATAAGCCGACACCTTCATAGTAGCCCACACTTGGATAAGCCGGCACCTTCATAGTAGCCCACCACTTAGATAAGCCGGCACCTTCATAGTAGCCCACACTTAGATAAGCCGGCACCTTCATAGCCCACACTTCGATAATCCGGCACCTTCACAGCCGATACATGTAAAAGTCAATGCCTATTTTTCTATTTTTGTGGTCCTGTTGCCTATATTGGTGATTTTCCTGTATTTTAATAAGGAAAGCTTGACCGACGAAGGAGGTGGCAAGTTTAAATCGTTCAATTTTTATCGAGTCGGTTCAGGTCATAAGGGTGACGGTGTGTATTTTTCTGCATAAACCTTGTAAATTGTTTTTTATTAAAAGAAGGGACTATGATGCACCCAAAGATTTACAAACTCTTTTTTCATTATAGGCCCCCAAGTATGTATCTAGTTTCAGTTGCATGATTATATCTGTTTGGCCCAAAAACAGTCAAATGACCAATATCTCTAAATCATTTTAAAGATTTGAATTCTAAAGTTCCAATATACATGTTTAATGCCTCATAAATGGTATTTTTTTAAGAACATATCCGTTATCCAACATGTTTTTGACAGGAATTTGATTTATCTAAGTATAAGTAAAACCAGATACATAAATGGGTGGACCATAAAATAGATTTAACTTATGACGGCTTAAATCAAAGAAGTTTACTACTTGGGAAAACTACTCATAATGAAAGAGTTTTATATTTATGTTATGTTTGACATGCTATCTATACCAACTTTTCGTATATAATATGAATGACCTCACCGGAGGAAGATAGTCAATGATTGGGGAACTGACTGCTTCTAATTTTTTTTGGCATATGCAGAACCGACATACATTTGAGAAACCAGTTAGAATCTACAACTAGCTAAAAGGCCGAATTTGTTGACGGTCGTGCAAGGGCATTCTGGTAAAATGTTTACCACACTGAAAAGAAACATAATTATGGTTGTGTTAGATCTGTAATTCTTTGTTTAAAGTTTGTGAAGCGTCCCTGCATGGGTGACATTTAGGTTTAGATAATGTTTCCCCATTATTGTACCTTAGAGAGTGTGCACAAGATTTTGGATCTGGGATGTATAGAGGTATAGATGTGTCATGTATGTTTGTGTGTTCCTCAACTTTAAATTTTTTACCCTTTAATTTGTTTTTATATATATATTTAACAGATTATTGTATCCTTTATATTTCATCACAATTTATATCAGTTTGGGACAAACCGCTAAGTAGGTTATTAACCGTTTGGGTTCTTTGAATTTCTTTTTGTATAAAAATGATTAATATGATAAATATACCAAAAATGGTGTATATTTAACTATTAATGGTTACACCGTTGGTTCGTCTTCACAGTTGGTTTCAAGCTTTAAACGGCTAAACCGGGTTCTGGACAGATCTGCAGGTCTCAAACGGATGAAATCAGTTTATACTTGTTGTGGTTTGAATGGTTGTGTTACTTGTGTGGTTTTCACTTTTCAAACTGGATAAGACTTTTGTACAATTCAAACACTATTAGAATAGAAGGGACCATCAGGCCGGTCCTTGTCATTGTCTCTTTGACCCATACCATATGTATATCCATTTATCCATCGACCCATATTTGGCATTGGCTCGAAACTGTGCCACTTACCATTTCCAGCCCATTAAGGACCCACAAAATCACCAACGCTGATCCCCCATCACACCAGTCGAAATCACCTAACCCTGCATAAATTTTGTCTTTACACCAACCTCTAAATTTTTAAAAAGTTATGATATACATTTATATAGTTTTAAATTTACTACCTATCAGAATGTTTCTATAGTTAAATGTATGTGGTTATTGTTTTTAGGACTTGTATCTTAAACCCGACCCGAATCTGAAGCTAGCCGAACCCGAATTAGGACTACCCAAAAAATCCGAACCTGAAATGGATCGGTTATCAGGTCATTTTTCCCAACCAAAGCATGACCAGAAAAACCCGAAATCCGAATAAGAACCCAAACATTTAATGTCCTTTTTTATAGATGAATTTTAAGTTTGGATTTGGCATCTTAAACGTCAAGTTTTCGGACATTTTAACACTCTTATTAGCATGTTGTCAAATAATGTTTGTATTTTAATCATGTTTCTTAAGTGACATGTTTCTTAAGTGACATGATAATTTTGATGATATTATACAAAAGAAAAAAAAAAGATTTTTCATATTATATCTAAACCCGAAAACCAAATAACCCGACCCGAACCAACCCTGACACGAATAACACCAACCGACCAACCCAAACTTTAAATTGTTCGGTTATCAGGTATTTTTTGTCGCCAAAAAACCGAAAACCCAACCTGAAAAATTTAAACCCCAAAAAATAAGCCCAAGAACAACCCTAATTATTTTGTTTTGATAACAGTAAAGTTGTTTTTCTTTCATTTTGTTTATGAATATATAAAACTAGTGTGTTTAAAAGCGCGCAACAATTTTGTCGTATCCAAGACACTAAAAAGCTATAATCAACCAAGTAACTATCAATTTTCATACCATAATTTAAAAACGGCATCTCACACACACATGGGTATTTATTACTTAGTAACATGTTGTGAATAAAAAAAATGGAGTCGCCCCTTGCCCTTCCCATGTTTCGAACCTAAGACCTTAAACAATAGAAATGCACCACAAAGCACTCCACCACTAAGCCATGTTGTTATTTATTATGAAATCATATATTAAAAAAGTGTTTGGACTTTAAAAAAAAAAAACTCACACTTCCCATGTTTTGAACTTGAGACCTTAAGGAATACAAATGCACCATAAACAACTCTACCACCGACCTATTTTGTGATTTATTATCTTATACTTATATTTATTCATGGTGTAACGAAGTTACTATTCATTTACACCATAAATAAATATAAGTATAACTATGGTGTAATGATATGCTTTGTTTATGAATATATCATATATAAATAAATATAAGACTTATGTAAATGCACAACTTACATAATAAATGCTTTTACAAACTTGTGCATGTATTATTAAGAGGTGTTTGGGATTGAGTTTGGAGATGCAAAAGTGCTTTTGGTCAAAAGTGTTTATTGGCTTATAACTTTTTGAAAAGGAGTTTTAAAAAAAGTGTTTGGATTAGCTTTTGAGATGATAAACATCAAAAAGTCGATAAATTATTATTTTTTTAAGTGTTTCGCTTAACTTATTGCGAATATTGGTTGTATGAGTGGTAAATTTGTAATTTTTTTCCAAAAGTCAAAAGCCAAAAGCTAAAAGCCAGGATTTCTAACTTTTCAAAAACAGCTTTTTCACCCTTAAAAGCCAAAGCCAAAGTCAAAACAGAAAGTGCTTTCGAATTACACAAACAGTTTATTGACTTATTGGCTTTTTCAAAAAGCCAATAAGTCAATAAGCAGTTTTGAAACTCAATCCCAAACACCCTCTAAGTAATATAATTTCTATACCCAAACACATATGATATAGAGGTCTATACTTGTTCTAAAAGCATCTCTAGTGAGTTGTCCTTCATCATAAACTGTCACCTCAGCATATCATACCAAATTTATGAGCATCCACAACGCTGGACTTGTAAAAAATTCTAGATTTGCCACACCAATATGCCATATCATTCTAAACCACAATCATTCCAAACCCATTTTTTCCCCAAACACTAAACTATTCTAAACCTCCACATCACACTTCACTTTTACACAAAAAAAACAAATAGTAAATAATATATTTGTGTGTGTGGCCCCCAACCATTCCAAACCTGACTAGTTTGGTATAGCAGATCAAACCATTTTGGATCACCTCCTCCAACGCTATACCTCGTCCGCTTTTGCGGTTTCAAATTTCGGACCATATTTTGGACATCCCATTGGAGGTGATCTCAAACCAAACTTCCCACGATGATAACATCATCAACATATATCAATGCGGCATATATACAAGACCTTCTTCAAGTAAAGTTGTGGTAAATTTGTGGTACCGGTTACGTGACGCTTGTTTTAAACTATATACGGGCTTGTTTAGCTTGCATACTCTTGTTTCATCGTTGTTGGCAAAACCTTGAGGAATCTTTATGTAAACTTCCTCTTCGAAGTCTCCATGTAGGAATGCATTGTTTACATCTAATTGTTGCATTTCCTAGTGTCTTTTAATTGCTATGGCCAGGAAGGTCCTCACAGTTACCAATTTAGCAACTGGAGCAAAGGTATCATGGTAGTCAGCACCTTTTAACTGAGTAAATCCCTTTGTCACCAGCCTTGCTTTATATCTTTCAACTTTCCCACTGGGCATGTACTTCACTTTATAGACCCATTTAGAGTCTATACGGTGTTTCCCTTCTAGTAGATTCTCAAGAGTCCTTATCCCATTTTGTTCTAGAGCACGAATTTCACTTTTCATGGCCTCCTTCTATCTATCATCGCGCACGGCTTAAGCAAAGCTTTTCGGCTCATCGTGAAATTCAATAGCTGATAAAAATGCTTTATGAGAACTAGAAAAGTGTTCATAAGAAACAAAATGAGAGAGAGGATGCGCTGTACTATTCGAAGTGGGAAAAGTTGGATCTATGGATAGTGGGAGATCAACAACAAAATCGCCAAGACATTTTGGTTGGTTTCTAACTCTTTACTGTCTGATTGGTTATGGTTCCAGATGGCTTGTCTCGTCTCCCATTTGGTTTTCAGCATGGTGAATTGATTGGGTATCGACTTTTACTTCATCGTTCATTATTTGGTTATCTTGTTGGATCCGGGCTTCATCAAGAACAGTTGGCCTATCATTATTTGTTTCCTTTGTACTTTCAACATGTGTGGCGTCATCCACATCCAACAGTTCTCCATTTGCTTCATATTCCCAACCTATATTTGTATTTTGGCCCAAAACTTCTTGATTGACTTCATCCATTTCCTTGTAATACCAAAAAGGAAAATCAAAAAGTTTCTTATTTTCTTCTTTATTAATAAAATCCATGCTCTTATAAGGAAGGATTTTTTTCAATAAATTTCCCATCTATTGACACTACTATTTTGTCATTGGTAATGCCATATATTTTGTACCATTTTGTTCCCGATGGATAACCCAAAAGACTTCGGGCCTCCCTCTCCATTCGACACTCGACCCAAAACGTCTTTGGATTTTCCTCAAATCTTGGGCTCGTGCAGACTCGAGTAAATGTCTGTGCTTGCGTTCCGCAACACTATTATGTTGTGGTGTATGTGGGCAAGTGGTCTCAAGAATTATGCCCTCTTTGGCGTAAAAGTTATGCTTTCGGTTCGAAACAAACTCTCCCTGTTGTCACAAGGGTTTCTTTTAATTGATTTTCCAAATTTTGACCATCTTGTGAAAAAATATTAGATGGTTACCCGCATCAAATGTGTGCTTTAGTAGAAAAACCAAACGGATCGACTGCAGTTATCCTCGATCATTAAAACTAGTTTGCCTTTGAAATTGAAGGGGTTCTATAACTTCCCCAAAGATCACAAGGAAAGAATTCAAAAAAATCTTTGTTTTTTTATAGAACTTGTAACAAAAGGCAACCGGTGTGCTTGGCTTTCGCACACGAATCACAATCGGCGGTTTTAAAGGAAGCATTATTGATAAAGTCGAAGCGAAAAGCTTTCTGCTAGAAGCATGACCGAGTCTTTTATGCCATATTTCCACCGAAGCCGACATGTAGTTCATGTGCTGCTTTGATGCTGCCATGGAACAGATTGAGGATGTGAGTCATATGTTCGGTACATCCCGAGTCAACAATCCAGTTGCCATCATCGTCCAATGTAGCTCCCATATTCACCATCACTTGGTTGTCTCGCCATTGGTGAACATGTTGATAAACTGCTTGTATTGTTCACTTCTTAATCCAGGAATCAGGTGCGATTGATTTTGGTTTATTTGGGATCGGTTTTGGTTGTCGGCAACACTGACGCTCGGTTTGGTTTGGTTTGATTCTGGTCGCCACCTGCCATGGTGGTGTAGGTCTATTTTTGGGTTTTTGTTTAAGAGGATTTGATCAAGAGCAGATTGTTCCAAGGATCAGAAACCATGCTGATACCATGAAAAGGTGTGTGTGTATATATATATTTTATGATCGAATGAATTAGAGGCTATATATAGTTGTAGTCAAAGAGAGCAGTTAGGATAAGTTACACTTTGACTACATCTACTGTAGGTTACACTTTGACTAAATATGTGATCTTAAAAGCATTCGCATCAGGTTCACCATTTTCAAGAGGAAGGTTAACATACTAAGGATACGAAGGACTCACAATGCGACATGTGGCAATAGCCAACTATAATTACACACGTTATCACAAACTTAGATAATTACGCATGTTATATCTTATTGTGACACATGTTAAAAGCGTAATGACGCACGTTATATGTGATACTTACGCGTGTTATAAAACCCAACGAATTTTTTTCCGTTTTTTAAGTATGGCGATATGGTATGCAAATTAAAGAGGATAAAATGCTTGTTTTATGGTGTATTATTTTATAAAAATAATATTGTATGAAAAAGGAATGGACGTTAAAAAATGGGGGTGAAAGTTGAAAAAATCAACCATTATAGGCTATACTTATTTTACCCTTCCCAACTCATTCTTCACTTCTTTTCATGCGTAAACCAAAATGTGTTTGTCCCCCTGACTTTTAATACCTTTGGCTCCCTAACACCGGAAGCTATCCGTTTCCTGACCATGGTCCAACGAGTTATCCATAGCAATGTCTCGACTCCAATGGGGCAGAGGTTTGCCTATCTGCCTGCTATGTTAATGTAATTTTTACAATTATGAAATGAAAGTACAGTTTCTATAAAAAAAAATCCATTGATTCTTAGATATTCTTTCGTATCTTTTTTATGTTAAGGATCCTTTCTATTTAAAACTTTTCAATACTTATTAAAACATCTTTCTCACATGCTTAAAGAATATTTTAATCCAATATTTAAATAATCTTTCATTATATAATTCATTCATATATATATACACATTTTTCTCACATGTTTAAAGAATATTTTAATCCAATAGCTATATCTAAATAATCTTTCCTTCTATGATCATCTCATATATACATTTTGTAGAATATTATATCTAACTTTATAATTTTATAATCAATCTAGATAACTCCATTTTTTGTCAATGTTCACCGCCATCCCTCTCACATCCACATGACATGCTTTCCAAAACATATCCTTTTCACATGCAACGCACGCATATATAAAAAAACACCAAACCAAACATTTATTTTATATTAACACAGACAGACGGCCAACAGAATAATGGAGATTCCGGTGTTGTCAAAATTCATGTTCGATGAAACATCGGGTTGGGTTACAATGGCTACGGTGGTGACTTTGTTATCAACCCTTTATTTAGGGTTTGCAGAGATTATTGGGAGTCATCTTCAGTATTCAAAATTTACAAATAACTCTAAACATGATGATGATGGTATGATGAAGGTTTCAAGCCGAAGAGGTATGCTCATACTTTACACGCCTGCCTTTCTTGCCGGCTTTGTTTCCTTCTTCGTCTTCCCTGGTGGTGGTCTTAGATTTCTTTTCCTCAAACTTGCTCTCACCTTTCATTTCTTCAAGAGGGATTTTGAGGTATTTACTTATTATATTATTATATATATATATATATGGTGTGTCTATTCTTTATATATATACTTTGTTTAATTTTTGGAGAAAAATGCTTAAATTTACGTACACAACTTAGATAGAAAAGAAAAATCGAGAGCACCCCTAGCCGTGTCTGGAAGATGTTTAGGATGGATGGTGTGGAATAGGGCCTTGCGCCACATATGCGTCATTTTAAAAGGGTGCTTTATTCCCTCTTCCTGTAACTCTTAGAAAATAGAATAACGCCCTTATATTAATCATTACGCAATTATTTTTAATTTATAATCTAGTTTAGTTATTTTATAATTTAGTTTACCTTATTTTATTTTTTTAATAACATAAAAACATTTATAAGAGTGAAAACAAAAAGTTAAGAAAAATACATTTGTAAAAATGCTCTATAATTTTTAAAATTTGCTTTGGTTTTATTTTTTAAATAAAAAACATTTATAAAATCCACACCAAACCCTTCTTCCTCCTCCTTCTTCCTTCCTCCTAAAAAAACCGGGGCCCATCTTCCTCCCTCGCTATTGTAATCACGGAGCTTCAATGGCGCCCCCTATGACGCTGGGAAAGTGTGTGGGGGTGGGAGAGGGAGCACTATTGAACATTAAAGTAGGGCTGATAATTGGTAACCTGTATAAGACATAATAAGACCTGTAAACTGAAAAGTACAATATGTGATTTTTTACTTTTTTTATATACTTAGAATTAAAAGGCAAAGATCCTTCATTTCCCTTTTTAGGTATATAAAACATAAAACTGTGTTATAAACATGAGATATAAATGAGGTAAACGAGTCGTGTTCATGTTTAGAACTTGATTTGTTCGCGTCTTTAGAGACCTATTAAACCTGTTAAGACACGATTTGCGAGCCCTACATAAAAGTGCTAAGCTGGAGGGGCGCCACCTATACCCATTAATACCCGTTAATGTTTGACTATTAGTTTTTCAGTTCTGATTTTAATAAATAATATTTTAAGTTCTAGAAGGGAAATGTTAAATGATATAGTACACAAGGTTTGGAAATTTAAATTACGTACAAAGCAGAATTAATACATCGACTAGCTTAAGTTTGGACTTTTAAAAAATAAATAATGTCTATTTAAGCTTCAACGTAAAAGTGGGGGACTTTTACACAAATGGTTCCTCCTTTTCACACCGACCATACACTCCCTCAACCTTTGAAACGGTAGTTTTTACCGGCCTCTATGTCATTACTTCATTTTACAACCTTCTCAACTTTTGAAAATTGCAATTTTTACCTATCCCAAAAACTAATTCCTACATATCTAACTAATTTTTCTTTCACTAATGTCATTTTTAAAAAACTAAGTTGTTGTTGTGTTTAATAACTTTTGTAAAATACCATTTTGAACCGGCCGAGTTTCTAAAGTTTCAAGTTAAACCCTTTTGTTCCTTTACTTAAAAAATAACTAATTTTATGTGGGTGTTTTTATTTATATGTCAGTATAAATTCGAGTTAGTCTACGTTTCAACATGAATTTTTTTTAGAAACATGTAGGGTCAAATATAATAGGAAAAATGGAAATAAATAATCCCAACTATTGACTATTGGCCAATAACAGTCCCAACTACGAAAAGCACCAATATTGATCCCAACTTTCGACATATTGGAAACCAACGGACCCAAACTAGCGGAGGCTAACTTCGTTAGTGTGATGCTGACGTGGCATGCTTAGGTGGCAAGATGATCCTACGTGGCAAAATGATCATACGTGGCGTGCCACGTCAGCAACACACTAACGGAGTTAGCCTCCGTTAGTTTGGGTCAGTTGGTTTCCAATATGTCGAAAGTTGGGACCAATATTGGTGATTTTCGTAGTTGGGACTGTTACTGGCCAATAGTCAATAGTTGAGATTATTTATTTCCATTTTTCCAATATAATACTTTTTTCGTGCATATTTTATGAACGTTTCATGTTGGTCTACGTTTCGAATCGAATGGCTCAAATATAATACGTTCGCATTTGAGTATAAATTCGAGTTACTCTACGTTTCTATCCGCCGCAACGTGCTACGAGTAATATTTCAACACTTTATTATGATGTTTTTACGTTTCCCGTCACATATTGTACAATATAAGTTTGTTTACTTTACATTTTGATCAGCCGAAATGCTAGTGAGTTAAATCAGATACATTAAAACGCATGTTTTCATATGGTTAACGCATCACATAACATTTGGACTAATTCGTATGATGTTTGCAATGTATTCGTTAAAAAATATGTATATTTGGAATTTGCTTAGAATTCTAACATAAGAATATATGTCATCATATTGTTTTCTATAAAATTTCCAATAACACACAAAATCACACAAAACTTTATATATAACATATAAAATAAAATATATCATAATAAAATCGGATATTCGGATATCCGAATTTTGGATACGAATTCGGATCGTAAAACTAGCTATCCGAATTTTCAGATATCCAGTTTTGAACACCCTTACTTCCCACCATGGCATCCTCCTCATCTATCTCTTCTCTTATGAATGGTTTAGCACCTATGATAGCCATCAAACTTAACTCGTCAAATTTCATAAATTTGAGAACTCAAATACTGTCCTTATTAGCCTATCAACAAATCCTTTCTCATGTCGATGGCACTGTCTCGGCTCGTCCTTCTATGATCACCGCTGATGACAAATAAATTCCGAGTCCGAAATATCTTACTTGGCTTCAACATGAACAACAAGCTATCATTTTGCTCAATGCTTCTCTCATCGGGGAAGTGTTGCCCGTCACTGTCGGGCTGCCTATGGAAACAACAAGTGTCCATACTACTCAAATCTATATATCAATACAAAATGTCTATTTCGATCTATATGTATTATATTGGATACCACTCATTATATATATACACAAATTGCAAAACTTTGTGTGAGAGGGAAAACTGTTTCCCTCAATACAAGTGTGTGAAGCGTCGTTTTGACTACGTACAACCACGTGAAGCAGGCAGGACAGAGGCTACATATTTCCGTCATTCTCTCTCCTCTCTTCTAGAATTTTCCTGCCCTCATCTCTGCCTTCCTCATTCTGTGACCCATCATCGGTTGGGTCCTCTCCGCAGCGACGACGACGACGAACCACACCAACCGCCCTCTTCTCCTTAAAGTCAAATGTTTCCACGTTTCTTCCGCTTCCATCTCGACGGCGAAGATCAACAGGCCAAAACGCCCAAAAAAAACCTCCACAAACCTGCCGGAAAACATCCCAAACCAACCCGACGTCGCACTGTTGTTGACCGGTGGACGCTTCCTTCGGTTGTTTCCTTATAACAAAATGATGCAGAGAGAGAGAGAGAGAGAAACGAGGTTTTCAGCTACGGCATGGCCGTCGTCGTTTGTCTTGATAACGGATTTGTCTTCTTCCTTCTAAAGCCTTCCTCATCATGTGAACTCACTAGCAGCAACGGAAATTTCTTCAACCACAAAACGGATACCAGGTGGGTCGGACCCTTGTCGGTGTCGACCCAGAAACAACAGTAGGAAAAACTATGGCTGCCAGGAGATTGTTGAGGGAGTTTGAGCACCTAGCCGCCACCTACGACGATGGCGGCTAGGGCTTCGGCAATGTTCCAGTCAAATCTCGGGCGAGTCGTTTTACCCTGCATGTTCAGATCTGAGAGACTGAGACATCCGCCTACGTAGATGTACAGAGTAAAGAAAATGATAGGGTTTTAAGACAGAAGTGGAGAAAAATGTTGGAACTTGGTGAACGATAATGGCAGTGGTTGCGGCAGTCGTTTGGAGTTGGACGTGGTCTGGCGGCGATAGTCGTGGCGGTAGTGGTGACGGAGGTGTGTGACAAAAAGTGGTTTTTGAACGAAACAGGAAAAAAAGGTTGTTTTGAGGATAGTATGTCGAGGCCACAACTTTTCATTTGGGTTTCCCAACAAACAAAAAAAGTCATCTTATTATTTCTCACAATTTTGTAGTAATAATCGATTAAAACTAAAGATAAAAAAAGCCAACAAATATCTCTCTTTTCATAAGGGCCATCAAAACCTTTTATTTATAAAACGATCAACGATAATTTTGATTTTGTAATTTATGATAGGATTGCAGTAAAAGAATATGCAACTTGCGTAAGCTTTTTTGTAAGGCCAACACTTCTATCTACATGGCCGCGGTAGACGTAGTGTTCAGCTTTGGTAAAGTTAGAGCTGCTAAATTTCTTTGTTAGAGGCTTTAACTGTTTTGCTTTCTTGCGAATGCTGCGATGGCTGGATGATAAGAGGGCGATCTGACCACGCAACGTACGATGAAATACCCCGTTCGCCCCCGCCGCAGCAACGCGCGACGGGTATAAAACTAGTTTAGAATAAATATTAAAAATTAGATAAAAAAAATATACAAATCCATCAGTGTATAAGTGTATTAGACTGTATTGAATAATATATAAGATTTATAAAATAGAAATTTAAAAGTATACTTTGAAATAAAAAATAAACAGAAAAAATAAAGTGTAAATTTTGTATTTTTGTTGTTTACAATGTGGGATTAATTTGCAGGTTTTGTTTGTTCACAAGTATAGTGGCAACATGGGTTTAGGTTCAACTATCCTCATCTCCACATTTTATTTTTACGTTGCTACAAGCATGATAATCGTCCCATTATATGAGCCTAGACTCCCGAGCCACCCATCAATCTAATGTACATCGGTTTGGTCATGTTTATCGTGGGAATCATTGGCAACTTTTATCACCACATTCTCCTCGCGAAACTAAGAACAAACAAGGAAAAGGAGTACAAGATTCCTCAAGGAGGGCTGTTTAATCTCGTTATTTGCCCTCATTATATGTTTGAAATCTTGATGTTCTTCGGGTTTGCTTTTATTAGCCAGACGCCACTGGCGTTTGCTTGCGCTCTAGGGGATTCTTGTTACCTGATTGCAAGGAGTCACCAGACAAGAAATTGGTATGTTAACAAGTTTGAAGATTTTCCTGCAAGAATCAAGTGTCTCATCCCATACATTTTCTGAATAGCTTCATAGTTGGGATTGTTTTAACTTATTGAATTTATGTATGTTATATTTGGAAATTTATTTGGTTTGTAATTTTGTTTTAAATACTTGTATTTGAATTTCATTTTTGTAATGTATGAATGCGGGACATTGATTATGGTTATAAAATTAATCATATTAAGCATTGATAATTGATAAAGTGAAAGAAGTTATATATCAACCTGTTAGTAAAGTGAAAAATACATTGGTAAATAATGTACCTAAATATCTACTTATTAGGTGTAGATGTGTGTATTGTTCTATGCAAAATCGACTTCTCAATGTGAAAAAAAAAAAAAAAAAGTTCTATACTAAAAGGAAAAAAAATACCAGTGTAGTGCAATCTTATTTTAACTGATATTTTTTATGATTTTTACATTTTCGAGCAATAATGTAACATAATAACAAAAACTATGTATGTATGTAAGTAATCGTAAATGTACAATCACAAAAATAAATGTAACAGAATCATATATAAAAATCTAAAATAATACAATATTAATAGAACAAATAGAAATCTAACATTTGGGTGTCCACTTCCTTAAATCAAGAACATAGTTAATCTACTTTTGGATGCAAGTTTTGGTATACAACACAAGAACTAAGCTTACGATCTATATTAGTCATTTGGGGGACAACGGGTCAATTCGGGTCAATCTAGGTCGACACATATTAAAGTACACGTCACTCATAAAACACCTGCCTAACTATAAATATATTGGCATGAGGAGCAACCCAAGCTAGTTGAATCAGAAAAGATGGCTCACACAAATGGTAATGCCTTTGGCTGTTGGAAATGCTGGCCACACCACCCGCACCATGGCAGCCATCTTCTCCGTTAAGACTGAGGGGCTGAAGCTGGTGGCAGTTTGTATAATGGAAATAACTGACCATGTGTTAGATTAGGTTTATGTTTCTCGGAATGTGTAACCAAAAAACAGTTAAATCGTGGCAAATTCAAGTTTGAAAATGGATCCATCTTCGTAATGACCTTCTCCTTTATATGTTTAACCAAATCAATCAATTTTACCCAGCATAATCCCACCCATAGCTATAAAAACAACCAAACAATCAGATTATTAGATATATTTTTGCGATCATGTCTTGGGTTGACTGACTTGACTCAACACGATGCCTGAGCCATAACACATAAATTCTTATACCAGTGATCCACCCATGTTTGCAAGTAGGATTAAAAAGATGAGAGGACTGATAAAATCAATCACAAAATGACAAAATCCATACTTACAAAATATAACTAAAAATAATAAACCAATAATCCATCAACAAATTTCTTCAGCAAATATAATGTCATATATGGATTGCACTGCACAAACAAGAAATACAAAGATGTAAATGCGACGCTCAAAGAAGTTAAGCTAAGTGCACTTTTAGAAGACCAGATAAATATTAGTAACAAAAAGAACGGTTTTATCTGTTTATCGCCTTTTGAAATAATGAGTTTGGAAATCATGCGTCAAACTGCTTATTTAAAACAACTTTACTTAAAATAATTTCGATAAGCAGTTCAAAAAACAACTTATTGTTGTATAAAAAAAACATTATTCATTCAAATACTTCATTTTTACCTTCTTCTTTGGGGATATTAGGTTGATCTACCAAAAGCTGTTCAAAAGCATGTAAATCACTAACACTGCAATAAGTTAACCAAAAGAATATTCTATAATTAACAAAAACAGGAAAAATACGACCTTCAAGGTATATATGAATTTATGACGTAGAATGATAAATTTCAACCCGTCTACTTATTATGATGGGTAGATTCGGGTTCTGTCTGATCTCTGAGAGGTCAAACAGGTCAAACCAGAAAAGGTTAGCTAAAAAGTAAATGGGTCAAAAAGGTTACCATCTTGTGAAAACAGTTTTACAGTTTTACTTATAGCCATAAGGAATGGGTCAAAAAGGCTACCATCTTCCTTAAAAATTCTGGATAAAAGTGTTTTGGGTCAGCCCAACCCGCACATTTCGGATCTCTACTAAAACATAGGATACAAATTCTAGAAACATACCTTGGCTTTAAGGCAAGACTACCAAGTGCAGAAATCACTGATGATTTAAGCAGGTATCTGAAATATTAGTTAAAAAATAATTAAACTAGGCACATTCTTGCCAATCATATTGTAAAACTAATGAAAAGTGTATGAATTCCTACTCTGATTGATACATCTCATGAAGAAGCCGAAGCCCTTCTAAACAGTCTGCAATACTTGGTTTTATGCCAATCCGGTTATTTAATTGCTTCGTTGAGAACTGAATCGAACCACCTTTTAGTTGCTGCTTTGCATCACGAAAAGTTTTTGCAAGCGATGAAACAATAGCATTTAATTCCTCCCTGTTGACAATACGGCAAATGAATAGAAAACAAAAACAAGCTTAAAAGGTGACGGATACGGGATACAATGGCCGAAATTCACCCAAACTGTTTTCACAATGCATTAAATCAACCAAATCATTTATTCAAAAAGGTTAGAACTTCATACAGAGTTTTATTCATTGAGAGCATGATCGTCTGTAGGGATTCTATCTGCTTTCTGAAGATTGAATCTTTAATGTTATCTATATTTTTTAAAGAACCATAGTTTTTGGGATCTTCAAGCAACTGATCATACATACATACAAAATAAAATAAAATCGATAAAAATCAAGATACTGAAACATAAACGGATATTTATTTTGTAGAATGTGAAGAACCTGTAGCCTTCCAATGATGGAAGAAGCATTTCTGAACTGTGAAATTAATCTAGCCTGGAGATCATCCCATCGGTCCATGTCATCTTTTACTTTCTTAAATTTCTGCTGATATTTTTTCACCGTTGCCTCCATTATTAACCAATGATGACGTATAATCTCTTGCCAATATTCCAGTGAGATATGCTTGATTCTGCAATTTACCAGTCGCATCACAAAAACACATGATCAATTGTTCGAGGATTCAAGCACAACCCTAGAGGCTAGAGCTTCTAACCAAGTACTAACAACAAATTGTTTGTGAGGAAAAATGCATCAATAGAATCACTTAACATTAAGCCTGGCAAATTGGGCGGGTCAGGTCAAGTCGCAGGTTTGAGTTAAAACGGGTAGAATTAAAAACAAAAACCAATTCGGGTCGTGGTGAAATAGGCCATTACAGAAAAAGGTAACAAATGACTAAATATAATAGATGTAGCAACTATATCAGGCAAAACATTATTGATTTAGAAACAAAGAGCAAACAATTTGCAGCACTTCAGCCGGAAAAAAAAAACAATTTGAAAATAACAGTAGCAACATTTAAGCAAGTACTCTTCATATGCCTTCATAGCATGATCAATCTTTCGGTTGCTCTAAGCATGGCTGCTTTTTTGACTTGAGAATTGAGATTATTTACTGACTATATATCAGTAGCCCCATTAATGGAACCATCCAATAAATATATTAATTTTTTTTCAGTACTTTCAAACAAGTATGGAGATGCAAAATCAGGATTCAGTTATATCGAAACATATGAGAAACGGGCAACAAGTTGCGCTGTTATAACCCTTTTTAAATATCAAAACTGCATCTTTTAAAACAAAGCCGCACTTATAGATATTGTGGTCATAACATTACTCGTTGGACTCGACTAAGTAACTCCACAAAACTGTCAAAAGCAAATGGTATAAACGCGGGTTTTATAATCTGAACACTGAA
The DNA here is from genome assembly GCA_030844895.1 of Ambrosia x helenae. NCBI lineage: Eukaryota > Viridiplantae > Streptophyta > Magnoliopsida > Asterales > Asteraceae > Ambrosia > Ambrosia x helenae. Next base: position 139,863 of record JAUTDX010000419.1, read on the forward strand.
GAACTGAATTAGTGTCCACTAATCATTGCAAAATTCAAACTTTAATTAAACCCACTGTAAAGCATTTTATAAACATCCAGAAAAACCAACAGTGCTTTCAAACGTCTAATTTTGATTAATTAACAGTTTTAATTGGCCAATTTAATCAACCAATTGTTCAGTAACAAGGATTACCTCAATAGTAAAACCCTAGAATCAGTTAAGGGGACACATCAGAAGCAGAGGAGGAAGTGAAGATAAATCGCTGTCCAATAGAGAAAAGCAGTGACGATGTGACGTGACCGTTTTCTTAATGGTTTGGTTTGACGGCCGGTTACGCATTTTATTAATAACGGTACTGGTATTCAATTTTATTGTTTCTGCTTGGTATTTTTCCTGACTTTTTAGTCGCGTACTTGGGCATGTTTGGGATTTGTGACTTTTGGGATTAAGGAGATAGGAGGTGGAAAAGGAAATAAGGGGATAAGGAGAAGTTTAGCCAAACACGGCCTTGGTATACACTAGCTGTCAAGATACCCCTTACCGGGCAGTTGTAGGCACGGCTGTGAGGTCGGCCCTGAATCGGAACCCACTAGGTTTCTCCACGGAGGGGCTTAACACCGGCTTAAGGGACCTTTCGTGTCCCCACCGGAAACCATACTTCCAATTGCCAGTTGAATGACGTTGCACCGTCACAAGAACCAAGATTCTCTGGCCTAATGCATGGTGGGACGAAAACCCATGTCGGGTTGGATTCGAATTAGCGACCCCAAGGGTCTAGTCCTTATCTTCATCACCTGTAACTACTGTCCCAAAACCCAGAGTTTTTACTCATTTTCAGTTAATGTTTGATAATAAAAATTATATGGGTAATATGTTTGTTTAGACTAGCTAGATTAGTAAAGTTCAATATTTGAAGATTCAGCTCGAGCTCATTTATTAAATCAAATGAGCTCTAATTGAGCTTGGGCTCAAGCCCATTTCATTGTGACCCAGTTCAAGCTTTTAACAAGACCGACTCAAATAGCTCATGAGAGATACAATTCTTTTCTTTCTATCTAAATTTGGAACGTGAAAAAAAAAACTATTACTGCCATAATAATCTTATTCCAAAAACGAAAGAGTCCATATGCATGTGAGCAGGGCGAAGCATAGTGGAGGCCCGGGGTGCCCCAGCCCCCACCATTTTTTGGTGTAGTGATGGAATTTTGCGATTTCCATAGGTAATTTTGATATGAACTGAGCCCGGCCACCACCGATTTGATCTTCCGGCCCCTACCGATTGGAAAAATGAGTCCGGCCTCCGTCGATTCGATCTCCAAGCTTCACCACTGCATGTGGGTTTCTTTGTTGTTGTGCCAACAAAAAAAAAAGACAGTTAGAAAAACAATGGCAATACTTGATTGGAACCATATTTCCCAGTAAACCCCAAAATTATTTGTGGTCATGTTGCAAAAATGGCAGGTCATCAATACTGTAAAATTTTGCTGTTCAAGTCGGGTTGACTCGAAAACAATTTCTCCAAAATATAACACCAACTGAATGTCATGTACAATTAAAATGAGCTAAATTATTTCAATAGTATTCTTTTTACAGTAACTTAATTCCGGCGCTTTTACGCATAAAAAAGCACACTTTAGGTGATTTTCAACCCGTTTCTTTTCTTTCTGCAGCTAACTCTTTGGTCTGGCACATTAGAGATGAAACCTAACCGACTACCACCTCCGGTTAACTGTACATGAGATTCTATGTAGCATATGGGCTGCAACCTTGGTGTTAATTTTCTCTACACAGCTGCAGCCAAGCAAATAAATTTATCTTGCTTGTGCAGCAAAATATCTTTAGTATCCTTCTTTCGCAACGTCCTTGACGCTCTACAAGTTATGAAACAATCTTGAAAGAATAAAAATCAAACCACTTTCTTTGCCAAATATTCTAACTGTCCACAAGACTGAAATCTAAGCAACAAGGCTTCTGTATGTGCATCTAAAGCAAACCCATTTTCAGTCATTTTTTCAAGATAATGAATCGCGGTTGAAATCTCATTCTGTAAAAGAAACCCTTGTATAATGGTATTATATGTACACCCATCTGGCGAACAGCCACTCTCCTGCATCTCGACAACCAACTCGCTTGCTTCATCCAATTTCCCGTTCCTGCAATAGCCATTAATCATAATAGTATACGTATGAACATTTGGAGGGCAACCACTCTCCTTCATTCTATAAAACAACTCTTCTGCTTCACTTAATCTTTTGTTCCTACACAATCCACCAATCATTGCAGTATATGTACATACATTCGGTTGTATCTTTCTATACGAAAGCTCAAGAAAAAGTTCATTTGCAGCATCCATATCCCCAACTTTACACAAACCGTCAATAATGCTAGTAAACGTATAAACATCCGGGGCTACCCCATCCATTAACTTAAACAAAGATAAAGCCCGGTAACTCTTTCATGCTTACATAAGCAGTCTATCAAGGTGCTGTAAGTAACCACATTAGCCATTTCACCACAATCTTGCATTTTATAAAATAACATAAGTGCTTCTTCGAGTTTGGAAACAAGACATAGACCACGAATAAGAGTAGTGTATGTAACAACATTAGGATTAACTTTTTGTCTAGACATTTCGTTGAATAATCCCAATGCTTCGTTTATCTTGTTAACCTTACAGTACCCATTAATCAAAACGTTAAAAGTTATAACATCACGAGCACAACTCATGACATCAAATAAGCGTCTAGCATCGTCTAACCTATGAACCAAACAGTACCCATTTATTAGCATGTTGTAAGTAGTACTATCCGGATTCATCCCTCTTTCAACCATTAAATCAAAAAAACTATGTGAATCCGCTACCCAACCTTGCTTACATAGCGCACTCAGTAACACGTTACACGTCTGTATATCAAGCGACGTATTTCTATATAACATATCATCCAACAATCTTAAAGCCTCTTCCCGTAACCCGAAACTACATAAACCCTGCATCATGCATATGTAAGTCACAACATTCGGCACAACCCCTTTCTCAACCATCTCCGTAAAAAGACTCAACGCATGATGAACCCGATTACTCTTGCAAAGGGTGTCTATGATGGTGCTGTACATAACAACCGACTCCGATTCTTCTTCTATCTTCTTCAGTAAGACAATAGCATCACTAACCTTCCCCATTTTACACATACCATTAATCAACGTCCCATACGTAACAACATTCGGTCCGAAACCACTCACAGACATTTTATCAAACACTTGGTGTGCATGATCAAGATTCCCAATAACATATAACCCTCTTATCAAAGTATTAAATGTGGCATAATCTGGTCTCCAACCATGTTTTAAAGCTTTACCCAATACTGACAGACCCAAATCAACTCTACCCATGTGGCAGAAACAGTTGATTGTAATATTAAATGCATAAATATCTGATTTAACTCCTAATGTGTCTAGTCTGTGAATAAGGGAGATGACAACAGGGTAATGGGTCATGTTAACTATACGGGTAAATAACTTGCAGAAGTGTTTGATTGAGGGAAGAGGGTGTTGGTGAACATATTGGTTGAATAAAACGAGTTCATCGTATAAAGATAGGTCGTTATCTTGGTTAGTGTTAATGTAGTTGATCATGGAATGGTATCGAGATAATGATGTGATTATAGGGGATTGAAGCAATTTACGTAGTGGTTTCAATGGAGAAAGATGCATGGTAATAACATAAACAACTTGATTTGCTAAAAAGATAGTACTATAATATTATAGGAGATGACAATGTTTTTAGAATTAATTAGAATCGTGCTGAATGTTGTATCGGTCTCTTTACTAGTTTACTGATCCGACCTCATGGTTATCCAATTTGAGTACCGCCGAGTCCCGGTTCGCATCACAACGGTTCCAACACCCTAATTAGACCGAGTTAGGTCACGGTTCCTGGTCCAAGTTTGAAAACATTGGTATATGGACTCTACTTATGCAAGTAGTAGGTTTGGCTATCGTGTCGTAATTTGCCCTATTTAGGGCCTTAAATTTAACTCCTACTACACATGATCTTAGACATACAGAATGAAGGTTGCTAAGACCATATGTAATCGCACTTCCCAACGGCTATATTGTCGAATTTAAAAAAAAATTAAACAATTTCAACTGTTTAAACACACATCTCACACCCATTTTTTTTCATCTTCTTCCTTTATTTTTATAAAAACTCTCTCTTTTATAAAAGTTCTTTCAACCTTACACACCCAAAATGCAACCATTTCGCGCCCTGTTTGGTGTTCCGTCTCGCCCAAGTAACCCAAACGTCGTTCGCCCCAAACACAACGCAATCGCTACCAACCTTTAACCCAAACGAGTTCGACCCGAACACTATGAGTTTCTCTCAACTTCTCAACATGCCCTATAATTTTTATGAAGGTCCAATGGGTGATGCAAATAGCATGACATTTAACGTTGGCGCTATGTCGGGATCTCAACGTTGATATATTGAAACGAGCGTTGGAGGAGTACAATCAAACTCGTGGAAACTTCACTTATTTGAATTGTTGGGAGTTGCTTAAAGGATCCCCTAAATGGGCCGATGTACTAGCCATGACATCGACGCTTAGACGTAAAGTGAAACGGTCCAAGACTTCTTCTTCCATTGATCCCGGCACGCCCACGTCCGATGCTCGAAAGTGGATTTAAACGAATGTTCCCGACGAGGAAGACGAGTTACCCTGACCAGCCGGTAGAAGAAGCGTGCGAAAGAGAAAAGGTGTGGAGTCTTCGTCAACGGGTGATGACTTATTGAAGCAAGGTTTCGATGAGAGGAATCAACGACTTCAAGATATTCATGACCTTGGGGCTAGGCGTTTGGAAACAATGCAAAGAAAGGTCATAGCAAACGAAAAGTTCGTCGCGATCCAAAATGCGAGGCAAATGGAAAAAGACATCGAATTTTGTCTAAACCAATCAACCACCTCATGGGAGACGCGTTACGCTTGGCTCAAATGCAACAATTCCGCAAAAAATCCAACCTTTAGATTGTCTCGTATTTTTATTTTTTTAGCTTGTTTCGTGTTTTTTTAAGTATGTTTTTTTTTGTACGGTAGTGTAATCTTTTTTATTTTTGTTTATTGAAAAAAGTTTTATGAAATATTATTTGTTTTTATTTTCAAAATAATTAATATAACGCCCCACTTACGGCGTGCACATATAATGTATATATGTGTGGCTCTCGTGGGGCAAAAGTAAAGTTGCACTAGTTTTAACGTTATTTTACTAATTTCGTGAAAATAACGTTAAAAACGACGGACGGTTAATCATGCATCATGTGGTGGCGTTGATAGCCAAAAGACAATTGGGTACATGCACCGATCGGGTTTGTCCTGATTGCTAAGTGTCCTGTGCCTTATGTCCAAGGCTTAATACCAATCCACATCGAGCCGGGGGTCTCATTGGAAGCAGCCTCTCTATTCTTAGGGGTAAGACTGTCTACATCTTACCCTCCTCAGACCCTACCTTAGCTTTGCTATAGGTGGGATTAACTGAGTATGATGATGATGATGATGATGATGATTTTCAAAATAATTAATATAATATGCTTAATGGCCCCCACATGCCACGTGTCAATTACTGTTCTATGAAACTTGAAATTTTCACCTTACCATTACACATGGTCTAATGACTTAATGAGGGTTGCTAATTCAAAGTTGTTTTTATCGAAAATGACTCAAAAGTTTTTTTTTTTTTAACAGCCAACAAATCAATCTCGATCACTCACGAAGTACCCACTGGACAAAGGAGTACTCCGATAGTCAGGGCCGGTCCTGAAAATTCAGGTGCCCGAGCTGAGCTACAAAAATTGTGCCCCTTAGCCTTAGCTTTAGGCCTTAACGAAATAAATAATGTAAACTATTTTTTTACTACGATTAAAGTAATTTCCAATTGATGGATCAAATTTTATTTCCCACTTAGGTTGTAGTCTAACGGTAGAGAGAACAAACCCTCTTATGGAAGGTTGGAGTTCGAATTCCACAAAGGGTGAAAATATAAGTGGGTGAAAGTTTGGTAATTAAAAAAAATTTGCTTCATAACAAAAATAAAAGTTAAAAGGGAAGTCAAAACCAACTAGTAAAAAAGCAAAAACACCTAAGTGTGAACCCTCTTTGTGAGATGGTAAAACTGATTGTCTTCCATTCAATAGAGGGTTACATTATATAGAGATAAATCAAGCCTGTGGGCTTAATGCTAAAACCATACTATATGTTCCAATACTCCCCCGCAGTCAGAGCGGTAGAGAATCGAACACTCGGTCTGGAAAACAATAAATAAAAAAAAACATAAAACACAAAACATTAATAATAATAAGAGAAAACTAGTCTCGATCTCGGTTCTTGACTTGTTGGTCCAAAATTTTGCAATCTTCTTGACTTTGCAAAAAAATTATCCATATTCTTCAATACTTGACTTTAGTTCAGTTCACGACTTCCCCCGATTTTGTTTCATAGATTCTCATAATGATAAAAAGATCGGCTGTATCCCAATAAAATGCCCGCTTCCATCTTTGTCAGCGATGCTGAGATAAGGGATCGAAGAAAAGCCGATGGAAAGGGAAGAAAACAAACATGCAAATCGATACCCAGCGACTGTGGTCAGGCGGCTATCTAAGGAGAGAGAGAAAGAGAGAGAGAGAGGGGGAGAGATCGGATCGACAGAGGACTGTGAACCGGAGAGAACCGGTAACAGGAACAAGAATTAACGGACAAAACCAATTTATTGATGACTATGAGAATCAGAGGGAGCAAACCAATTGAATCTAAAAATTTATCGACGACATGATGTAAAAAAGATTAAAACGGATACATCAAATTAGAGATCGGATCAAACCAGTGACGACTCGTAAGTCGGTTGTTTGAAAGTTAAAAGTAAGATGAAGAAAATAAATAATGGCAGTGGATAGGATTAAAATCATTAGTCGGTGAAAATATGGAATTCAAGAGAGATCCCAAATCATGTTTGTGATGTCACCACAATGAGTAAAAAAAAAGAAATCCCAAACACAAGAACGGGTATAACTTGATGTCGCTGATGAGTAAGAAAGTCAATCCCAAAGCAACAAGAGGTGTAATCATGGCAGCAGCAAGAACATGATTAATGAACCGAGATTGTTTCTTTTGTTAGAACATGAAATAGGAAAGAAAAAAAATATCGCTATCAATAAACAAAAAAAAAACTAACGGGAATGGACAGGCGGCGGCTGTGGCGGCACGCCGCCCTGCTTAGGGTTTGAACTTGGTGGTGACGGCTAGGGTTTGTATGTTTGTGGTGGCGCAGTGGTAAGGAAGAAGGCAACCAGAACCCTAAGGCTCTGATACCATGTGAGATGGTAAAACTGATTGTCTTCCATTCAATAGAGGGTTACATTATATAGAGATAAATCAAGCCTGTGGGCTTAATGCTAAAACCATACTATATGTTCCAATACTCTTCATTTCATCTTCTTCATCCTCTCTAGTCCTACACTCAATAAACCTGCAATTTTTTTCCTCAAACCATTTCATTTTCTTCTTTAATTCTTAACCTCTCTCAACATTTCTTTACTTTATGTTTTATATAAATTAAGCTTCACTTTGATTAATATTTGATTAACAATTTTGAGGCTCAAACATACAATAATCCATTGAATTAAGGACATCACTGTTAAGAAAACTTGGATTGCCGGAGGGTCAATATGCCCCCGAGAAATTGGGCCCGGCCGGAGTCCTCCCCGCATCCCTTAAGGGCCGGCCCTGCCGATAGTAACCTGGGTCCACCAATAATTTCACACCAGTTCCCCGGGAAAACCTGCTGCCCGAAAGGCCAACTGCGGTTAAACTCGGCCCGCCAGCAGCATTTTGGTGTCGGCAGGACTCGAACTTCCCACCTCCCATAAGGAAAGTAAGGAGGGTTCTACTCCACCGTAAAGGGATTGGCAAAAAAATGACTCAAAAGTTGAATTCCATTTTACAGCTAAGAGTAGGTTGAGCCACACCTAAACGTTAGCATTTGTCTTCTCATCATCTCACGCATCATATCGATAATTTTCCAAACCTTCATATAGTCAACAATTTACTGCCATACCAACTACGACTCTAGCATGCAAAATTTGTCTTCTATTTAAACATACAACTATACTGAAAGACTTTTTAAGTCAACAGTTGAAATGGTGGTTACTTCTTTCACAACTTATGTCCCTTTAGGAGACTTTTGCATCCGATGCTTTAGGGCATTGACTTCTCTCGTACGTTGAACAAGTCACAACTTTAGTTCAAAACTAATAATATAAATATTCATTAATTAGATCTTTTTAATTTTTATATATGTATCTATGTGAAATAGTTTCATTGCAATTTTTTAACGGAAAATTTGAGACGGAATTTCCATCACTAAGGTTTCTACATATATATATATATATATATATATATATAGTGTTTTTATATGCGAAATCACAAAAATATATATATAAAAAAAACAAATCAAGCCAAATAATTCTAAAATCTTAAAAACTTGCACACACTAATTATACAATAAGCTATATAGCTATGTTCTAGCTATGAATCCGTCGTAAGTACTTGCTATTTCTATGACTGATTCAACACTCGTAATTTATACTACTAGTAACTTGTTTGTTTTGTTCATGGTATTAAAGTGATCAATGTTTATACGTTCTCTTTCTTCCTAGAATCTAGATTCCCTTCAACAAATCCATTAGAAACACTAACATCTATTTCTTCTTCAAGTTCCTACAAACTATACTCTCAATATTTGAATCTGGGACGTTAATCAGTATAAACCCGAACTGAAATCAAAACATATAAATCCGAACTGAAACCGAGTATAATCCGAATGAGAGTGTGATTATTTTAAAGTCAATAAACTTCAAAACTAAATATTCTTGTATTGTATCCTTGTGAAGTGGCATGTAATATATATAAACCTTTTACATTTCTTATATATCCTATGTGTTGTTAGTTTTATTCATTAAAAGTATTTAAATAAATTGGAGAAAGTTGTATCCTTTCACTTGGTCAATGAGGTCAACGCATCACGCCTCTATATATAGGAGGCAAAGAAAGATAAGGCATGCATCAACACACACTTTCACAAATGAAATCCAATGGTTTTACTTTGATCTTGATTCTTTTGTTTTCACTTCTCCTCGTTTCTTCTGCTGGGAGAACCCATCATGTGACCGTTCGGTCCCAAACCCAGAAACCAAAAGGTATATATGATCAATATATATGTGTGTGTATATGTGTATGTATGTATTTGTATAGAGAAGGATAAAATGTAAACTTGCTTAAGTTGAGAAAACCCTTAAAATCCTTATTAAGCAATAATTTGTTTCTAATTAATGTAATACATATTATAGGTATTACAAAAAATAGTACGCACTTAATACACATGGGTTAAAAAAATGTAGCTGTGTTACATATGTGACAATGAGAGAGTGTTATACGTGTAAGAAGTTCCTACAAATTTTTTAATCTCTTTTTTTTCTTTTTGTAATAACCATAGTAACATATATTAGACATGGTTAAAAAATTGTTTCACACTGGGTTTTCCATTGGGTTTTTTTCAACTCAAATGGATTTTTTTCTCTTATATGTAAGTTTAATTAAAAAGTTACCTATTATGAGAAACTCATTTTTTGTAAGAAAAACAAAAAAAAAGTCCATTCTACATATATAATATGCAGGATATCATAGTTACATATATGTAGTATATCATACTACATGTATGCGGTGTATCATAATGCATACATGTATATATGATGTATGATGATTTTTAGTTTTCTCACGAATGGTAGCTTTTCAAGATCGTGAACCTTATCCTACACAAACATGGTTATAACATATATGGGTTTATGCAACTTCACGTAAATCATATTCCCTACTGCTATATCTATGCAGGAGAGGCAAAAGTTGAAGAAGAAAAAGTAGCACATACGGATAGTACATGGGGTGGATGTTATGGTTGCTGGCCGCATCATAAAATCGTCGTCTTTTATAAACGTGATCTATGGTTTTGTTGATCCATGTTTGCTAGCTATGTTATGAATCTACTACTGTATTAATAATTTGGATCTAAAATAAATTCGACTTTTGTTTTTATAAAATATATATAATATATTATGGAATGTTGAAATTGTTATTGAGCGAAATATGAACAAACTGATGCATCAACAAATGCATTACAACATAAGACGACATACCAACCACATACGCGTTAACAGAATATTAAATTAACAAAGTATTCTGAGTAGTTGAATTATGGATGTAATCAAGGAAAAAATTCTAAGAATGTCATGTAATACACATCATGCAATTTAACTGATAGGTTTACGGAGAAAACCTACAAACTCCCAAGAATACAAGAGAAGAAGAGAGACATAAACTCAAGTTTTTCCTTCAATATTTTTCTGCTCTTTTCTATATGATCTTGAAGCAAATTAAATAAGCAAAACAAAAGGTGGTTCTCCACAATTTGGAGATCATGCACTACGTGAATTAGAACGTGGCCTATTGGAAGTTACTACTATATGTGAACAAAACAAAAACAAATGCAATTACATCAAGACCTAAACTAATTAAAACATGAAGTGGCACATATCAATGTGGCACGTATCATTAACCAATAAGAAATGTGGATGAAAACTCGAGTATTTATTAAAATAATTATTTTCAATTAGTAGAAAAAAATGAAGGGAAATTTTAAAATTTCTAATGAATCATCTTAAGCCATAGAATTCATTTTACACAAAGCGTACTTAACTAGCATGTTTGATTTGTAAGAATCAACTAGTATTTGCCTCGCAGGCGTTGCCCCGCAGACATGTATCTAACCCGGTAAAAATAAATATGACTGCGAAAAAAAGGCCATCCATGGCATCTGAACGCACGAACACGTGGTTAAAAGGTAGGCGCGCTACGAACTGAGCTAGAACGAACGGTGGTCAACACACGATTCGTAAACAATGCATAAAAAAGTTCGTACCTAAGAATAAGCACGTAAGGAAATCGTTTTTTACATGTATTTCCGGCTTCAAAAGCTCAAATGGCTCAGGTAATCTAGCATGTTTTCAATTGGGCCTTTGTAATCTTGATAGTTCTCAAATGGGTTTTGGTTGTGACTTGTGACCGAAAACAGTGGAAGTGTTGAACCCAGCAAAAAAGATGGGCTTGGGTTTATTTGTTTTTTCTTTTAATAACCTATGAGGTTCGTCTTATATAAGAAAATTAAATCAGGTAGTACTTTTTTGATAAAAAGACGGAATTACCCTCATTTATCTTGCCTTATGATTGCATTTAACGTCTCCTTCTAAAGTTCATCCATCAAAAGTATGGAATTTACTAGCAAGAATAACATAATAGCTTGCCTTTACGTTAGTTTGTGAAATTAGTGAAATGACATCAATTACACATATTTAAATTAAACAGTGTTCGTTTTTGGCAAGAATAGGACATTGTACCAAATGATTTTTTTTATATATGTTATTTGAGTTTTTAAATAAGTTATTTCGGTCTTATAATAGCTCAGGCCTTTGAATTCTTCTTGTATTGATTGGATTTACACCTTTTTTATCATGTTAAAAGTTCTAACGTAATCAAAACAGTCTTCTTATTGTTTAATGGGATTTAAATATTTAATCAACCTTGATCACTTGCACAATTGTACTCATTATTCTTCCCAGTTATTTGAAATGTTTTTTTCTTTACCGCAATAAACCTACAAGGTCTCTTCTTTATCTATACTACTAGTAATGACACAAAACGAAACAAGACGAAACAAGATACAGACATAATCAAGTTTTGTGTTGTTATATCTAACATGTATAATCAATGAGTCGTGTTTATGTTGACTTGTTCAATTAAACGAGTCGGGTCTCATTTAACTAAACATCCCCTCCTCCAACAGGTGATACTCTATTACTGTCGTTGGTTTAGAGTGAAATACAGGTAAGGGAGGTCCACTGCCAACGCCCACTAATGGAGAACCTCATCGGACCACTCTCCCTTTTAACGTTCTCATGCACGGCTTGTTGATCCTATATAGAAACCATGATTATGTTTTGGTAGACATGGGCATCAACATGAACCAGTTTATTGAAGCATTGTTCATTTTCAGATGTAACTAAGCAAGTTGATACGCTAACCTATTCTCATCTCACCACTCCATTCACACGTTTACAATTCGATTATTACACGTCA